>KN513153.1:1561-12529 GCA_000787155.1 Scartelaos histophorus | reverse complement strand
ATAAATAAAAACAGTAAAGCCAAAATTCAGAAATTAATTTGCAGAAAGGAGAAGAGAAGGGGAAAAGAAGCGAAGCCAAACGAAGGTGATTCTAGGAGATTCATTCCAGCGATGGCGTCACTGAAGCAGACGAGGGTCTAAAGACTGACGCTCTGGAGCTAAATTACTTCTGGACAGGAAACTTCTGCTTATCATTGGGAAACATACTTTATTTCCAAGAGCTCGACAGACGTTTTTCAGGACACAAATGCAATATCCTGCATCTGAAAACCTGATTCTCAATGCAGAAAAAAGTTTGTTTGCTGCTGCTAGTTGTTTTTACAAGTCCTGTGCAGCGCTGAGGAGCAAACTTGTTTTCTAGGATAAACTACTTAATTCAAATTGTAAGTCTAAAGTAATCGCATAGCATAAATTACTCTCAAACAACTTTATTATAACTCTGAATCATTGCAGTTATGATAAATGAGAACAGCAGCTGGGGTTTGGCGTAAAGAGGAGGTGGTGTACTCCTCTTTCCTTGGAAAATCCTCTATACGACCTTTAAGAGCTGGAAAGTGCTACGTCTGAGAAGCTGTAGATCTAAAATGCAGTACTACAAAACTACTACAGTACAATGCATAAAATAAATAAAAACAGTAAAGCCAAAATTCTGAAATGAATTTGCACTGCTTATTTGTTATATACTACGTCAAGGACCTCGTGAACCTAATCTTGTAAAAAATGTGTCTCGTCCGACCAATACTGTGTACTGTCTGCATCTAATTATATAGAATTTAATGTTTTATTGAATAACTCCGCTACTTCGCTGTGAAAGTTATAAAAAGCACTTACAAACTCATCGCGGTCAATAATTACGATGCTCAGAATGCGTAAAGTAAGAGGAAATATGAGGAAACGACTTTATAACGCGTTTGAAAGCGGTTGGAAACGTTTGACCTTTCGACCATTAGAAGCCCTTCCAAGAAAAAGACGTAAAACATACAATGGCCGCCCTTGACCGCCGAGATGACTCTGTTTACACTCCAGTGACATTTCTCATTGTTCGGTCAAATATATGGAGAAATCACAATGCTTTTCCAATCCATTTAAGCGCTATATCTGCCCACTTACTTTCAAAACTCAATCCTCACGTATCAACTTTCAAGGTCAAAAGTTCGCGCAATTGCCTTTTCTTGTTGGCAGTTCCCAGACAGCTCAATAAGACTTTTAGGTTGGCCATCTTTACTTTATTTTTTTCTATCTGGACACCAATATAAGGTTGAAGTATAGCTGGACGTTAATACATTTTGCATTGAGCTGCCTGGAGTGTGGAGTTATCATTACATCCACTTTGTCTCCAGGGGCAACGGCCGAGATTGAGAAAGATTTTGAGAAGTTTTTATTGCAATTTGGACACGTGGATTAAAGTTGTACACAATTGATGAGAGATCTCGGCACAGTGTAATATCAGGGTCAGGGCTTTTTACAGTTGCTTCGCTCGAAAAGTTCAAACCAAAATGTTGGAATAAGGAGGAAAATACACGTCTCTATTATTTTGCACGGTGTCACTTTTATGGTCAAGGGTCTGTCGCCTGCTTGTGTTACTGCTTCATGTTCGACAGTATTACATTAAATTATCTGTCTTCAATTTAACCTGTTATAAGTGCTTAAAAATTCGCTGAAAAACCCTGGATTTTAACTTTAAGGTCCAATGCCTTACTGCGGAGGGCCAATGACATAACATTTATCCAGTTGCAATTTCTTCAGTTAAAAAGGTTCAAATTTCATAGTAATTCCCCCCACATACCTGTAGAACCTCTGACCTCCATGGAACCAATTTTTTTTTTTTTTTTTTTTTTAGAAATCATTAGTTATTCTGCATGTTTTTTGTACTTGAAGTGTAAAATGTCATGTGTTTAAACTTCTTTAAAACTACTCTAAATCTTATCACATTTATTTTCTTTCTTTTTTGTCATATTTTCTGAAGTGTATTTAGTCCCACATGAAATTTAATTTTCTTGAATCAATATTTCTCCCATAATATTCAAACAAATATTGTCATACCTGGAGCACCAGGGGGCTGAGACGAGCGCTGCCAAAACCACAGGCCGACATGCAGCGCACAGCCGCCTGCCGCTTCACTACTTCCGGAGCTGTGCACTGCTCCTCTCGCCCTGGGCCATGCGATCAGCCGCCAGCGACACCCGGGGAGAGGTCCATCGAGGGAATCCCCCCCACCGAGTGGCCGTCCTTTTCCTGCCGAGTTAGACAGTATCACTGTGATGAACGAGTCGCCCCAAACTAGCTGCACTCGTGCTAATTCAACGTGCTTCAATTCGACTATTTCATACAGAAGCCTGACGAAACCGAGTCGGGGATGTAGTATTTCATTAAAGAGCCTTAACGAACCCCAATAACGGACGATTTCCTTTGTGAATATTAAAGAGCCAAGCCTCCGTGTACTTGCACGTGTAGTGGGGGAATGTAAACACACATAAATTGTGCAAACTCACTCGTGCACAGCCCTGCACCGAACCGAACAGTACCAAACAGTTTGGTACAAATACATGTACCGTCACACCCGTAGTTATTAGGTTTAGTGCAGGGCGTTTGTGGGGTCAGTGGGATGCGGCGTTTGCAGGACGCAGCCTTTGCAGGATGCAGCGTGCTAGTGCCGGGTGCGGTGTTCGTGGGGCCCATATGTGGTTTTCTCAAAGTTGAGATGTTAACTCAAATTAAATGTGCTAATAAACAAAGTCTCAAACCATAAAAAAGTGCTTTTTACAGATCAGTCCAGATAAGAGATAATAAGAGAAAATACAGATACATGTTCTCAAATGTAGTGAAGTAAAAGTAAAAAGTATCCACTGTAAAACTTATTTAAGTACAGATACATATTGTACTTTTACTTTTATGTATATACTTTGTTACTTTCCAACACTGGCTCTAACACGTAGCAGGTTCAGTCACTCATGTAATAGTGTAATGTAATAAACACATAAAGCATTGATTTATCTTTAGTTTGTAATTTTATTTTTCCACCTTTGACATTTCCATAAAAGTCTTTTGGTTTGTACTTTTATAGTACAGTACCTTATACAAACAGCGTGTTCTCCTCTGCTTCCTCAAAGGGCACCAAAGCATTAGCCATGAGCGAATTCATTCAGAGTTCCTTTTCATCATGTTATTCTCAGACTGGAGCTCCACGGATTTTGGAAAGTAAAAAAGGCACAAGCAAGAATCAAACTTTTACAGGAACACGCAGATTTAAGTTGATGCCTTTTATTTAAAGCCACACACTACAAGAGAATTTGCCCAATTTTGAAGCCACTGCGCTCTTCTTCGTTGTTCTGCCTGTGTGGCCCTCCCGGCTTATCAAAGCTTGATCCCGTCACATCTCACAAACTAAGCAGGGCCGGGCCTGGTCAGTACTTGGATGTGAGACCATTGGTAATTCCAGGTGCCACAGTGGGGCACCAGTTGCAAAATATGCCATTTTGTCCTTAGGCAAGGCACTTCACCCACATTACCTAGTGTGAAAGTGTGTGTGGGAGTGATGCTGGATGGCAGCCTTGCTTCCGTCGATCTGCCCCAGGGCAGCTGTGGGTACAATAGAAGTCTACCAACAGGTATGGAGTGAATGAATCATGCTCTGTAAAGCATCTCTGAGCGTTTGATAGACCCTCCACCAGAAAAGTTACACAATCAAACTTTTTTTGTTTTACAATGTATATTATGTATTATGAACATAACACCTTTCTGAGACTGCTGTGCAAGACTCCATGGTGTTTTTGTGTTAATTTTAGTATAAAAATATCTATTCACTCCTTCACATGCTTTAGTTCCACACTCTGTATCCTTATCACTGTAATTGCAGTAAATTACACATTATGCACCATAGTTAGCAGCCTCAGAATACTGTATTTAAAGACTGCAATGAACAAATTCACCTCCTGTAACATAAAAATCTGCAAATACATAGACGGTTTATTATTATTGAATATGTATGTAGTTAAATATATGGCAACTGTGAATGCAGAAATGAGTAAAGCACTCATTAGTGAGACATATGAGGTGAGGGGGAGGTGAGGATACACAGTGCCCTGTATAGACAGCAGTGCATGTATTTATTATCACAGAACATTCTGTCCATCCGTCTATACCTACACCTCTATACACCTATGCTTGTGTTTTGTTTTGTTTGTCAATATGCTACATCATTATGACGGAAGTGGACAATTATGGTTTAATCTATGTTATGCCCTTGTTTTTAACCTAAATTTTAGGCTTAGATTGTGTTCACTTTTGCACACAAACATCAAAATTGGTTCTAAACTGGGACTGTGGAATGTGTAAATGAACCTGGACTATACACACTTCCAGCGACTGCAATGATATGAGTGATCTGTCCCATTCATTTTAATGGGACAACTAAATAAAAACAAAGATTTAGATGGCTGAAGCTTGACAGATAAATGGTTGCTGTTTTGTTTTGTTTTACCTTTGGAGACGAAAAATGTCAGTCAGTTTCTAATTTACAGCTGCAGTTTATACGTGTATGCAGGACTTGAGGTTGACGAAGTAAAGCTACAATTTCATTGTCAAACTCTTTTGGCCTGCGGTGTTTTGGTTCAATATTTTCCATTATAACGTTAGATTTACTCTAAGAAATTTCTATTACGCTGCATAGTCGCTAGAATGTGTGCTAAGTTGGCACTAACCACTAATGTTAATAAGGCCCTGGTGTTATCTGGTTGAGTAATTGTCCAGCACCAAAACAGTTTTTTTTTAAGCCAACATATGGGACGTTACAAGCTTTTGGAATACTAAAGTTTCATTTACAAACACCAGAAAGGTCTATACCCAGACCAAACCAGGCCCAGAAGAAAAGCAAACCAAAGTCTACATCTGGACTAAACAGGGATTAACCTGGAGGAGGAAGAATGTCCCGTGACCTCAGCAACACATCAACAAAAGGTACAACATCTGGATTCAAAGCAGCAGCCCTTCAGTCCCAAGGAAAATTCTTGCACCACTACACCACTGTCACCAAGAATCCACATTTCCCTTTCTGATTTGAGTCGTTTTTTTCATGTGATGTTTGGAAACTAATGCTAATGATAAAGCGTGGAACGTTACCTACTTTTGGAATTCTGAAGTTTCGTTTGCAAACACTGGAAAGGTCTTTACCAGGACCAAGACCAAATTAAAGTCTAAATCAGGAATCAGCCAAGCGTTACGTTATGGACACATCAACAAACGGTACAACTTCGGGATTCAAACCGGCAACCCTTCAGTCCCAAGGAAAACTCTTGTATTACTACACCATGTATGGAACGCTACCAGCTTTTGGAATTCTGAAGTTTCGTTTACAAACACTGGAAAAGTCTGTACCGGGACCAAACCAGGACTAGAACCGTACCAAAGTCTACACCCAAACAAAACCAGGAATGAATCATGTTACCAAAAGGACACATCGACAAAAGTTACGACAACAGGATTCAAACCGGCAACCCTTCAGTTCCAAGGAAAACTCTTGCACCAATATATCATGGAGCACTACCAGCTTTTGGAATTCTGAAGTTGGGTTCACAGACACTGGAAAATCTATACCAGGATCAAACCAGAACTAAAACCAAACCAAAGTCAACATCTGGACTTAACTAGGAATAAATTGTGAGACTTCAACAAACTGTACAATGTCAAGATTCAAACCGGCAACCCTTCAGTCCCAAGGAAAACTCTTGTATTACTACACCATGTATGGAGCACTACCGTATTTTGGAATTCTGAAGTTTTGTTTAAAAACACTGGAAAAGTCTATACCGGGACCAAATCAGGACTAGAACCAAACCAAAGTCTAAATCCGGACTAAACCAGGAATCAACGTCACATCGACAAAAGTTACACCAGGATTCAAACCGGCAACCCTTCAATTCCAAGGAAAACTCTTGCACCAATATATCATGGAGCACTACCAGCTTTTGGAATTCTGAAGTTAGGTTTACAGACACTGGAAAATCTATACCAGGATCAAACCAGAACTAAAACCAAACCAAAGTCAACATCTGGACTTAACTAGAAATAAATTGTGAGACTTCAACAAACTGTACAATGTCAAGATTCAAACCGGCAACCCTTCGGTCCCAAGGAAACCTCTTCAAACGCCGCACCACAATCATGAAGAATCCACATTTCCCTTTTAGATTCTGACTTTACTTCGAATCGCAACACATGGGACACTACCAAGACCAAACCAGGACTAGAACCAAACCAACAATCAACCAACGTCGGGCTTCAAACCGGCAACCTTTGGCAACTCTTGCACCACTGTCACCAAGAATACACATTTGTAGATTCTGACTTGACTTGGCGCCTCTACAAAAGAAACAGAAACCCTTTTTATTAACCCATCTGTTAGTAAAATGCGAAATGTGTCAGGTCAGTGCAGTTCTGCGGTGACATTTAGCTCTGGTACGTGATAACGCTGACAGAAAGGCCAGAAATCACAGCATTTCACGGACCAATTGTCTGAATGTATTCCTTTTGATATGAGCTCTATATCTCCGGAACGCCTCAAGCAAATCCACCTGCAGACAAGACATATATTTTACAACATTTGACAAAAAACCATATACATTTTATCTTACTGTCTTGTTTAAAAGGGCCCATATTACGCTATTTTCTGATTTGTGTTACAATGTTGTTCCCTCGTCACAAATTTACCTGGAGTTATGTTTTGTTTCATTCACATATGTTTAAGACACAAACCCTGCAAATTTAGGCTGAGTTCTTCTCTCAAACTGAAAAAAATTCAATTTCCATTCATTTTCACTGGAACCATTTGGATAATTTGACTCCTGGAATTGCCAATCTCTACTGAACTAAAGGTAAAAGGAACTGTTAAACTACCACTTTATGACATCGCAAGGTGGAACAGAGCATTTTAAGGTTTGGAAATGTAGAAAGATTCATAAAAATGGGTTAATAAAACATGTACGAATGAAACAAAGCATTACAATATAGCTTAAAGGGTTTGTCACCTTGCTGTTTCTATGGCTACATCATTGCTCTTGCTCTGCCCGGAATGTTCCACAGTGTGACATTACGCAGCTCTACTTTACATTTATTCAATTAGAAGTTGTTTTACAGCTCAAAAATACCTAGAAAGACAAGCATTCTGACTGTGAGTGGGGTCGCCTCTCCACAGATCTCACCTGTAAATTCTTTGTCAGGCTTGATCACTGTGAAAATCGAACATTTTAATGCCATAGTGTGAAACATTCCAAACAAAGCACCAATGTTCCCTCTAAGTCGCGCACTGTGCAGATGTTCTTCACGCACATCAAATTCTTTGCAGCACAGAAATTAAAATCTAATCTGAAGTGATAAACACACGTGGATGTGCAGACGCACTCGAGCCAACTACAAACAGACTCATTCCGAGCGCATTTCGCTTCCTTTAGTCTGACTGTAGTTGTAGTTGGGCCACAGCTGCCTCAGAGCAGCAGGAGGTGAGGGAAGCTCCGCCCACACACTGGAGTGAAGATCACATGAGGAGGACACAGGTACAGCAAGAATGGAATCCTCACCTGTTGGAGTTATGTTTTGTTTCATTCACATATGTTTAAGACACAAACCCTGCAAATTTAGGCTGAGTTCTTCTCTCAAACTGAAAAAAAATTCAATTTCCATTCATTTTCACTGGAACCATTTGGATAATTTGACTCCTGGAATTGCCAATCTCTATTGAACTAAAGGTAAGGGAAGGGAGGGAAGCTCCGCCCACACCATGGAAAAAGGAACTGTTAAACTACCACTTTATGACATCGCAAGGTGGAACAGAGCATTTTAAGGTTTGGAAATGTAGAAAGATTCATAAAAATGGGTTAATAAAACATGTACGAATGAAACAAAGCATTACAATATAGCTTAAAGGGTTTGTCACCTTGCTGTTTCTATGGCTACATCATTGCTCTTGCTCTGCCCGGAATGTTCCACAGTGTGACATTACGCAGCTCTACTTTACATTTATTCAATTAGAAGTTGTTTTACAGCTCAAAAATACCTAGAAAGACAAGCATTCTGACTGTGAGTGGGGTCGCCTCTCCACAGATCTCACCTGTAAATTCTTTGTCAGGCTTGATCACTGTGAAAATCGAACATTTTAATGCCATAGTGTGAAACTCCAAACAAATTTGCACACATCTAATTTTTTGCAGCACAGAAAATAAAATCTAACCTGAACTGATAAACACAGCGCTGGTTTGACGCACGGAGCGACCAGTGTGAGAGATTCTAGTTTCACATGTGAATATGCACACGCCTTAGGGACGAGCCAGCGACAAACAGACTCACTTCACCTGCATTTCACTTCCTTCAGTTTGACTGTAGTTGTCGTGCACATCGCCGTGGGCCAGAGCTGCCTCAGAGCAGCAGGTCCACACAGGACAGCACCGCCCACCACAGAGGGAGGGACGCAGAGGTAATGGGAATACAGGTAGAGCCGTAATGGAATCCTCGCCTGTTTGCTTTGTTTTTGTCCAGAGTTTTTTGTGAGCCAGAAAGACGGGACTTTCTCAAAGTGTGAAGCCTGTCCCCAGAGCGTTACACCACAGACAGGACTGCACCCATCGTGCATTATGCACAGTGCGGAGGCTCCACTGCACTTACATGTACACTGCATGTACCCGAGTGTAGGCGTGTATCCCCATTGAAATACACAGAGGGCGTGCATTGTGGTATTTGTGCATTTACCATAAGCACAAAGTGCTCCTGGGGCACTTCTGTGTCGTGTGAAAGAACCCAGGTTCAGAAAGACTGTTCATTACAGGTTCATTACCTGTACATGGTAAATTCCAAACAAAGCACCAATGTTCCCTCTAAGTCGCGCACTGTGCAGATGTTCTTCACGCACATCAAATTCTTTGCAGCACAGAAATTAAAATCTAATCTGAAGTGATAAACACACGTGGATGTGCAGACGCACTCGAGCCAACTACAAACAGACTCATTCCGAGCGCATTTCGCTTCCTTTAGTCTGACTGTAGTTGTAGTTGGGCCACAGCTGCCTCAGAGCAGCAGGAGGTGAGGGAAGCTCCGCCCACACACTGGAGTGAAGATCACATGAGGAGGACACAGGTACAGCAAGAATGGAATCCTCGCCTGTTTGCTTTGTTTTTGTCCAGAGTTTTTTGTGAGCCAGAAAGACGGGACTTTCTCAAAGTGTGAAGCCTGTCCCCAGAGCGTTACACCACAGACAGGACTGCACCCATCGTGCATTATGCACAGTGCGGAGGCTCCACTGCACTTACATGTACACTGCATGTACCCGAGTGTAGGCGTGTATCCCCATTGAAATACACAGAGGGCGTGCATTGTGGTATTTGTGCATTTACCATAAGCACAAAGTGCTCCTGGGGCACTTCTGTGTCGTGTGAAAGAACCCAGGTTCAGAAAGACTGTTCATTACAGGTTCATTACCTGTACATGGTAAATTCAAGCCTGTTCAGCTGTTAGTTTTGCTGTAGACTTTCCCATTTAGAAACACAAAGGTCCAGGTCCATAGGCTAATAATTAAAAAGCAAGATACAAAGTGCAAATAATTTTATTTTGGAGATCATTACAAAGCTCAAAAACAACATGATTTTTTGTCTATGTCATTCTTCAAATCACTTTATTCAAATGTATTGAATAATTGCACGAATTTGATTAAAAAGAAAAATTAGACCGTACATTGCAAAGCACTAACATCTCCAAGGAGAAAAGCAAATAATGAACCCTCCACAATAAAAGTTACACAATGCACCTTAAAGCTCATAAGACTTTGTGTAATATAGATTTTTCTTTTTTATATCAGAGAAAAACGCTGATGACTTTTCTCGCACGTTGGTAATCACGGGTGGTTACTGTGGCGGTTACTTTTCATTAGCCTAATCTTACATCTTGGTGGTTTTAATAAAAGTATTCAATTAAAAAGTGTCGATAGACCATGCTGCTGTTGGAGAAGTTGGAGATAATTATTCATTGCACTGGCTTGTCATATGTGTAATTAGAAGAAAGTGGGGAGTATAAACTTAAATAAACATGAAATACTGACATTTAAGGTACTATACTATGTTAAATTAACTCTTGTGAACTTCAGGTCATGTCAGAATGTTGTTACCTTATCAAAAACGTGCCTGGAGTTGTGTTTTGTTTCATTCACACGTGTTTGAGTAATTATTCGTTTAGTGAAAGTGTAGGAGTTTAAAAGCACAATGGAGCACTTCCTGTATCACCATATGACATCACAAGGTGGAAGAGAATGTTTTCCATTTGAGAGATAGACTTAAACATCTGTGAATGAAACAACACACAGCTCCAAGCGTGTTCTTAATAAGGAAACAGCATAATAGCATAGATCAGATATAGCGTAATATGCTGCAAATATGTTAAATCTACTTGAATTTTTTTAATTGTTTTCTCATCAAAAATATCCCTGCGGTGGTTTTATATGTCATCCATGCATCTATTTGAACCCTTTTTGTCCAGTGCTCAGTCCACAAGCCTCGATCAGTACACAAATACACTACAACTTCACAAACGCCGCCATTTAGACTTTGACTTTTGACTTTATTTGTCCAAGTAGCGACATAAACATTATTTTTAAAGCGTCCCAGTACATCGACTTTTTTTTTCCATTGTCTGAGTAGCGGCACTTTACGATTTTTTAGTGGTGGGTCATTACTGGCGTTAACGTGCTGTGATAATGTGGGACTCTTATCGGGCGACATAAAAAATATCACCATTAATCTATTCTCAAAGTTGGGCGAAAGCTGGGTCTATATTAAGTGAACTATGACGACTGTCACCTTTAGCGTGGATGTACCGCGCCGAATCACTGTAGGGGGGGCGACGAGTTTTCAAACCTATAGCTACTGTGAAATACACAACGAACGCCACACGCCAACATGGTGCAGCTACGAAGCCCCGGGTTTGCTTCAGGGA
>JACN01076564.1:0-10083 GCA_000787155.1 Scartelaos histophorus | reverse complement strand
TATTATTATTATTATTAGTAATAATAAATCAAGTTTCATGAGTAGAAAATACACACTTAATGTGACATGTAGGACAAAAATATCAAATTTACACACTTTTACTGCCACTGGTAGCTATTTGGAAGTTGAAAACCCTCTTAACAAGAACTTTATTTCCTACCATTAAAAGTAAACAGAAGGGATTCAGTTTAGAACACAAAGTTTAGTACACAAAGTTGACTTTTGTGTATATGCATTTTCAGTAAACCCCCGACCACACCACTGGGTCTTCTGTTTGCCTCTTGTGGAGATAAAAGCAGCCTGATTACAGGGTCAAAGGTAATCCAAAGCTTGTTAAAAGCACCCTCATAAACAGACCCCGTCCCGTCCGCCTTCTCTTCACACATTCTCGCCCAAACTCTCTATCCTCTTATGGCAGCATTAGCCGTTAGCATTAGCCATGTCGGGGGTAATTCCTCCAAGCTTTTCTGGGTTCAGGGCAGCTTTGTGGGAGGGTTGTGGGAGCCACAAAAGCTCACTTTCGCCTGTATCTTCTCGTCTTTTCTTTCTGCCCCGCCCCCACCAGGCCCATGTCTTTTTCCCCCCCAATCTCTCCTTTTGACGACTATTTCGAGTAAGGCCTGGGGACAGAAGAAGCTTCGCATAATGCATGAGTGTGCCACAGTCATGCACACAACAAGCTTTGAGTATAGTGTATGTACAACATTATTTAAGTAAACTGGATTTTAAGGAACCAGCACTAGGGAATGTGGAAATGGATATGAATTTGGTGGGAGGGTGGTGTTATAATTGAGAAACTGTATAAGGAGCTGCTAAAAGTTTTTATTGAGCTCTAAATGTTTTTGCTTTTGTGTTTTAGGTAGCAGCCTCAGTACAGCCAACACAAAGTAGCACATTGTACAAAAAGGGGTCAAAGTCTGTGTTAAATATATGCTTAATATGCTTTGACCTGATTATTCAAGGTGGCTGTTTGTGTCTAGACAGAAAAGCTCAGATCTGCCTGTGCTGCTGGGTGCCTTCCAGTTATTGATGTTATTTGACTAAATTTGGTGCTCCCAGCATATGTTGGGTTTACATCCCACTGCAGGATTAGGAAGGGATGATGCCTGGAAGGATGAGCTCACCTTGCCGAGCTGGCTTGGCCATCATTAGCATACTGCTTACTGCTACTGGACAATAACACAGCAAGAGAATTATTTTTGTTTCAGAAGGATTCCTGATAGTAGTATTGGTAGTATCTCTGCATTTTGCAAAAATTTTAATGTTCATGAAAATGTCTCCTTCAGGGAACAGCGCCACATTGAAATTACCATTAGCTTATGTGTGTGAAGATTCACAATTTGTATGAATATTATTTGTAAACGAGCATGTGTAATTGTTTATATGAAGGCATGAGAGTCTCTGCTGTGTAAAACCACGAGACAAATCTACTAAATAACTAAACTGCTTATTACTGCAGAGTGTTCGCAAAAATAAAGGAATGAGCAGCTACAGTAATCCATTCATCTTGCAGTTGGCATAAATGATGTTAGTCAATCAACCATGTGTGTAATAAGCACAACTAAGACTTAAATGCTTATGAGAATGCCCAAATACAAATACAGGTCAAAATCTGTTATTTTGACTATTTCCTAATGCTCACTAAAAAGATGCTATTAGCAAAACATACTTTATCTCTGTGAGTTAAGATTTTATGCATTTTATTCTACCTGTACACTTGCACATGACGAATGGTTATCTTATCCCTATAAATAATTTGTTGAAAGGGTATCTGAGTACACAGACACAGAGTAGCTTTGATCAGCACGCGCATGTGACGCATTGGACAATTTAAAGAATGTAAACACTGCTTAGGTCTACCATTGTACAGACATTTGAGTGGGTTTCCAGTGGTCCGGGTCACTGTTTAGCTCACCACTGAGGACTGAGGAGAATTTGAAGTGGGTTGCTACTTTCTAGAATCTTCCCCCACATGACTCAGACCAAATAACACAATATTGTACTAAGCTTGAGAGTGAAGCCTGCCAGATGTATTTAGAAATCCATCCAAATTGCTACAAAACCAAGATTTTCACACATTTGTTTCATTAACACCGTGAAATATGTTTTGGAGTAACAAATTGCCATTTTGCAGACCCTTCAAATTTAGTCATCAAATGCAGTAGCCCCATATGTGTTTAAGGCAGCTGGTCAGCCTCAGAGATGTGGAGAGGATTTCCCAAAGCCATTCTGGATTTTCCTTGGGTCTTAGGTGGTGACTTCCTGTGGTACTGTAGTAATCATTTTCAGATTGTTTATATCCTGTTCAGTGGATTCAAGTCAACAAGCTGACAACTGTGAGACAGGAGGGGAAAGAAACATATTGTAGTGTAAAGCAATGTAATCCGATTGCAAGCCCTTGGAGCCACTTAAAACCTATTCAGTAGCTTTAGCAAAGGAGCCAATGAACCAGCAAAATAATGGACCTGCATCAGCATCTGTGATGACTGCTGCTCAGGGTGTAAAAGCATGACTATGAGGAGGCAAGGTTCCATGGAGTAATGAAACAAGTTGTGAGTTTAATGTCTTAAAAACATGAAAAAACAGAACTACTCCATTTTAAACAGTTGCAGTGGTCTAAAGTATTCCTCACTTACCTAATGCATTCCTTTTCAACTCTCAGATCAGAGGTTGCTGTGATAGTAAAGCGAAAATTAATTTGCATCTACAGTTTTCTTACTCTTCTTACTTATTCTTAATGCTACTCAACTTGGACTTAAAACCTAAACATATGATTTCACTTCATAGTATAAAAGTAAAGGTCCTGGACCCATCTCAAAAAGACCCTCTCCAGCCCGCTGCTCCTCAAGATAAGCAGGACTTTGCCCTCACCATTCTTCTGACTGATGGGGGTTCTTAATGGCATACATGGGCAGCTGAGTGAGTGTCAGAGCCTGGGGGAGAAGTGCAATCTCACAGCTGTCTGGAGCACAGTGTACAAAGAGAAATGTTCCTCTGGCCATGGACCTGCAAGGATTTATCACTGCTGCCTCCCATTCTCCTCAGCAGCATTACCCATGAGCACTCTGGACAGATCTGCTGCAGCCCTATGTGGGAGGAGACTGTTCGTAAAGGGAGAAGGCACAGTGATTGGAGGCAGAGTATATTTTATGGTTCACTGCGTGGTCAAACAGATTTACAAAGTTTGCCTTGGCATGCTGCAGATTTGTCATACGTAGTAGTAGCAGGTTTAATGTACTATTTCACAGATGGCTGTGAACACACAGCCAAGGTAGTCACTGACAAATTTGTGAATTACATTTTCAGATAGCTTTCTGGCTTCATTATAAAACTGGGAATAGAAAGCAGATGATGAAAGCAGGTGAGACAATGTTTATCTGATCAGATTTTTAAAAGATTTACTGTCTTATATAAAGCTCCACGTCCAGTACTGCATTATCAATGGCCATTTGGTCGGTTTGGCAGGATTCTCTTCTTTCCTGTGATAGGAGCTTAATTCACTCACTCCACCTGCCCCCAGTGTGATGTCACTTCTGGGTCTGTCATCTGATTGAAAACAATGAAAAAATAACAAACATGTTTACAATTTCCTTTTTTTTTTGCGAGAAAACATTTCACATTAAAAAGAGATTGTTGTCGTTAAAGCTTACAAGATTATGAGTTTCGATTTATGTTTATAACATAAATTGACATATTTGATATAATTTATGTTTAAACATACAGACTTTTAGTCTGCACAGACACCAGATCTCCTAAAAGAAAATCCCTGACATCTTTAATTGACGTGGTCTAGGTGGTGGACTGTTGCACTAGCTATTTGTCTCTGTCTTCAGTATGCTGTTTTTTTGTTTTTTTTTTTCCTCTTCCTCCCTTTGGCCCTGATTCAGCTGCTCCAGCCATCTGCGTAAAGCAAAACAGAGGACAGAGAGATGCAAGGAGGGCACTGGTAGAACTACAGAGAAAACAAAACCCCATTTAGTAGAGGGTGACCAGATCAGACAAAAAACTATTTGCAACATTTTCCGAGTAGCAAGTGATGATGCACAGTCTATTCTTAAATGGGCACAGAGAGTTAGTGTTGAAGTTTAGCTCAGTGGAAATTCAGATGACCAGTGCTGATCATCAGATGAGCTCATTTTTATGCCTTTGTTTTTCACCCTAGTTTTGCTCTGTTCCCATGCTCCTCAGGCCAAACCTCTTCCTCTGGGCCCAGCCTCAGCAGTAGCCTACCAACAGCTACTCTCGCTGTTTGTAAACTTTGACAAGCCTATTTCCTGCTACTCTCCCCTCCCCTCCAACACTACACTTCCCTTTGAGTGTGTCCCACCAGATCCCAAAAACATTTCTCTCATTTGAAAACAGCTGAGGGAACAGGATAAGATACAGTTGTTCGATTTCAATGTCGATAATGCCAAAGGGGTTGTATTACAAAAGCTCTATGTGCCGCTTTTGTGTTTTCGTATGCAGCAGCTTCTGGCCTTGTTTTGGTCAGCTTTTGTGGGTGTGTTTGCATGATCTGACAAACTTAAGAAAAAAAAACAAAAAAAAAAAACTACTCCACAAACAAAAATGTTGAAGTGCAAAGAAGTTGTCAGTTCATATAGGAACGTGTATGAAAGTCCTTCTGCAACATTACAAACAAAATAAAAATATATATACAAATGAGCATAAGAATACAGAAAATATATTGTCTAAAGATAATTTAATTGGTTTGGTTTTGGTTTGGTGAACTACATTTCCACTCTTGAATCAGATGCTATTTA
The DNA here is from genome assembly GCA_000787155.1 of Scartelaos histophorus. Classification (NCBI taxonomy): domain Eukaryota; kingdom Metazoa; phylum Chordata; class Actinopteri; order Gobiiformes; family Gobiidae; genus Scartelaos; species Scartelaos histophorus. The sequence goes on along the minus strand of JACN01076564.1, from coordinate 5,320 downwards.
AAGTGTGACAATAAACGGGACAATGGGACAATAAACAATAATATCATTTATTGTGATTATATGGGTAAACAATAATTGTTTGTGGGACATTTTATTAACTTATTCATAGTGTAAAAATATAATAATTAAATATAATTATTCATATCCATAACATTTTTTATTATCAGCTACTTTAATAATTATAGTGATATAATCGTATAATCCAAATTTCTATATCATTCCATGCTTAAGTGTTGCCCAGACGTCAACCCACATCAGTACTGTAGCACTCATAGCCAAGTGTGTCACTGAGCTTTGTAGCGTCGCACAGACTGGGGCTTACTGGCACAGAAATGAATGATGGCTATTTGTAGCATTCAGCAGCAGACATGTCCTCCCATGGCTCCCATTTTGTGGTCCATGAGATTTGGCTTACAGCTGATCATAACATGTGTTGTTTCTAATTGTTTATCCTAGTGTGTCTCCCTCTGTGCACAACATTGCCCTAGATAAAAGTCTATGTATTTGTTCAGTTGGTTTTGTTTCTAACCATTTCAGGTCACCATCTACTAGCCAGGATCCTTGCAAAACAGACATTCTTACTGTGAGCATGGTCACCTCTTCACAGATCTGACCTGTAACTTGGCCTAGTCCCTGTTTGTCTCCGTGGAAATAGAAGTTGGAGATATTTTTAGATAGATAGATAGATAGATAGATAGACAGATTTATATAAAATAAAGTATCGTGCCATACTGTACAGAATTCTACACAAAGCATTAACATCTCCCTGGTTAACAGTTACATAGTGAACCTTTAAATATGCTTATATCAGGATGGTGGAACATCTAAAATTAACTGTGACACCATGATTGATCCTGATATTTTCTGACTCCCAGGACTCAAGTGTTGGGCTGCTTTGTGATATATAAGCATACATGTACATAGTGTGTATTTTCATTTGATATTCCTGATATATATTCCTTGATATTCCTTTGTTATAACCAGCAGCATATCAGTGTAGCAGATAACCTGTAGGATTATAGACTGGTTTTAGTTGCATAAAGTAAATGTACTCTTTCTAATAATTATTGCTACGAAATGAGTTGAAATATGTCACTTTCAGCTTTTGAGCAAGTTTCTGATCCTAAAAGCTGCGTTTTTATCTAACCACATTCCTGTCTTTCTTTCTGCTGATTGGTGCAAAGACAAGCCTCATGTCTGGTCTTGCTGCTAACTACTGCACTTGTACCCTCTTATGCCTCCTCAGATCAGACCTCGGTGTCTCCCGACGCCTCTAGTCCCCTGGCCCCTCTTTAAAGACCACTAACCCGGCACAGTCCGTACTACCACTGAAGGGGAGATGAAGCCAGATGGAGTTGCCACGGCAGCACTGGAGCCAATGGAAACACTAGAAGCGAATCAAGGTAATGAAGGAGTCCCAGCCCCAGGACAGGAGCTTAACCAGGCTGCCGGTCCGGGTGAAGGGGGAGCAGTGCAGGAATCTCAAGGTGATACAGAACCATCTAAAGCCACGTCCACTGCCAAAACAAGCAGCAAGCCTTCAGGAGACTCCAAACCCAAGACACCTAATAAGAATACCAAGACAAAACCAGGGACCACTCCAGTCAAGGCTACCCCCACTTCAAAAACCCCTAACCGTCTCTCCAATGGGGTGTCCAAATCCCAAACCAACGGAGTGCCTAAGAAAACCACCCCTGCCTCAGACAGAAAGGGCACTCCAGTTACAGCAGCACCCAAAAAGCCCACTGGGACCACCCAAACACCCAAAAGCACCCTGAAAACAGCAGAGAAAAAGACCCCCGCAGCTACGCCCCTCCCAAACGGAGCTAAGACTACAACCACAACAACCAAGAAGACAACTACTGCTACTGCTAACGGGGTCAAAATCAGTTCCTCTACAGCTGCTGCAAAGAAGCCTGCAGGTTTGTTAAAAGATCATGTGTACAAAATATGAATATCCATCAGGCCTGTGGTATAATGAAAAGAGGACAAATATATTAAAATGTTCCATCAGGCCTGTGGTATAATGAAAAGAGGACAAATATATTAAAATGTGTATACAGTAGTGTTCTTTGTCAGGAAAGCTCAGATTGTTCCTGTGACAAAAGCACCTTGCAAAGGCACAGTTAGTAAATGCTGTAAGAAGTGTAGTTAAGCTTATAGCTTATTATTATTTTGTTATTGAGGGAATAAGTGGGACAGTGTGATATTCAGAAAAAATAATCTATATTTGAGATAACAATCAAATTTAATGGTAATCAAATGTGCTAAAAATGTCTGAAAATGTGTTCACAGCATGGGAATGAATAAAAAATAAAAACACAAATTAGAAATAGACTGATGATATTACTTTGCTGATATATCAGGCCAATATTTGCACTTTTTTGCATATCTGCATGGGCCTTAAATTTCTAGCAGAGGCCATTTTCTTTGGCCCATCCAGCTGTCTGAGCAAATAAGCCAACTGAGAATACACCATATTTTTCAGGCTATAAAGTGCACTGGATTATAAGGCGCAGTATCAAATAATATGTCAGTTGTGTCATTGTCCACACATAAGGCACATCGGATTATAAGGAGCAATAAGCGAAACAAAACGTGTGTTGGAAAAATCAATCTGTATTCAGGTCATTTACAATAACTCTCAGTTGTAGCTAACACAAAAATACAAGTTTAACAGTTGGGCGATTGGCATCAAACAGTTTAACAGTTGGGTGATTTGGGCATCAAACATGCCCGGATCCCTCTCAACATTGTTCAGTTTTAACACAAAAATACAAAACCTGAAATCTGCATTGTAATCGTGGCATTTTGGGTCCTTGTACAGCACACGGCAGAACTACCGGTATGTTGCACAGTCGCCCTATATGTCGCCAACATATTACTCCTACTGACTCGCCCAGTAATACGTTATTAGGCGTAATGTGGACAACATAAAATCGGTTGGAGGTTAAACACAACCAAAGGTCACACATAAGGCCACTGGATTATAAGGCCACTGTTGATTTTTGAGAAAATGTAATGATTTTAGATGCGCCTTATAGTCCGAAAAATACAGTATTCATAAGGCTTTATTTGAACACTTAAGTCCAAAGAGGATACTGTAAAAAATGTGACTGCATCTCTCTAATCCAGTTTGCATTAAAACAAGGTGTAGATGAGTTTGTACTAAATTTAAATGAGATAAATAGAGGAAAAGTAACAAAATTGTCCCTACAAGCCAAAAATATTGGCAGAGCTAATCAGTCTAAGGATTCTAAGCGATGTGTACTGGCATTGGCAATGAAAAAACCTGTGTGTGTCTGTGTCTGTGTCTGTGTGTATGTGTGTGTATGATGAAACATTCATCTGAATTCTCTTTGTCCTTTAGGCTCCAAACCGGTCGCTTCCACTGCCACAAAGCCCAGCTCTACCGCCTCTCCCAAACTTGACAAGCCTCCTGTTTCCAAGACATCCAGGTAGGCCTGACTTTACTGTGGAAGTGAGCATTTTTTCACCGACCTTCCGATGGGAAAACACTATTATTTTTGCTCAGTAATTTTACTCCACATAAAAATATACTCTTGGGTGAGCTGTTGTTTCTGTTTCTTTTGCCCTGGCCTGGGCATTCCTTTAAACAGCTGTGTTTGGTAGCTCTAAAATATATATTTTGGGCAGTAGTGGCAATGGCAATAGTGACGAATAACACATGCTTTTATTTTTCAATGACTCTTTTAAACTAACCCTTTAAGCCCTTCTGCATTATTATTACATTTTTTTTTTTTATAATATTTGGATAATGAATAAGGCTCCCCTTTCAAGGTTTCTCTTGAGAACACAACCTTTTGCTAATTTAGTTGATTACATTTGTAAAATGAGACAAACTGAGGCATACCTTGCCCAGGCCCTACAAGTAAATTACACGTACATTCAGGGAGAGATTTAAGTTTCCACTTCTGGATTATGGGAAAAACAATTGTTTGTTGCATTAGCATAAAAACAAAACAAAATGGAAAAAGATCTCATCAGATCTGAATAAAGATTTCCTCCTGCCCCCTCTCACTCTCCTCCACCTGCCACTGGGAATAGGTGCACTGTGGAGATTAGATCCAGATTACAGCTTTAACAATGGCTTATGCTCATTTCAGAGTCTTACCCAAGAGCTTGGTGGAAATTACTGGAAAGCTACAGAATCATTGTTTTAAGTTTTAGGCAAATGAGATTTTTATTCATAAATGCAACCAACATTTTTAGGTATTACATGAGTGTTAGATGAGTAAGTAAGTAATATTTATTGTAGTGTAGTGTAGATAACATTTTTTATCAACATCAGAAACAGAAAGTTAAATTTAATTTAGAATTATCCTAGAATGTCCTGAAGTTTTATCCACTGTTCATGTTACATGGGCCAAACATCTGGGCTTTTGTTTATTCTCTTTAAATATGAAAGTGGAAAAAATGAATAGCAAACTGCTGTATAAAAGTTTGTATTTTATTTTATTTATAAATTAAAAAAAGAGCTTGTCAGATAATTTTTCTTGCTTTGGACCACAGTATACAAAATGGTTGCCAGCCCAGGTGCTCCTATTCCCACCAACCAATGCTTCATCCAAAGTGAGGTCACCCAGTGAGATCAGCCCACCCTACAACAAGAAAAACTGTTAGATATTTACATAAAATACTCATAAAATACAATAATTGTTTGACCATATCACAAAAAAAGCATCTTAGGTCAAACTCCACATTAAGTCCGTGAGGAACAACAGTCTTAAATTGGTGAATCCAGAAGTGCTCTCTTTTTGACAGGAGCACTTCTAGATTCCCACCTCAAGGGGCATGTTCAGTGCCAATAGGCTCTATTCACTTTACAGCACAAACTAGGAATACGTTTGGAAAGATGTGATTACAACTTCCGACGGGCTCTGTTTGCAGTAGTAAGTCTGACAAAATTTAGGAAAAATTAGAAAACTTTTCTTCATTTACATGTCATTGTAGTGTTCCATTATGTTCAGCTAATCAACAGTTACAACCATACCTGTCTGTAGGCGTGCCCAGTGTCGGTAACTATACTAGAAGTTGTAATTGTAGCTTTCTAGATGTCTTCCTAGTTTGTGATGTAAGAGTGAATAGAGCCTATATAGCTTAAAGAATAGAGCCTATATGTTTTAAATCAAGATGAGCTGCCACAGGATAGTTCAAGTTTTTACATCTGGTTAGGGGTGTAACGGTACACAAATATCACAGTTTGGTACGTACCTCAGTTTTGAGGTCATGGTTTGGTTCATTTTCGGTACAGTTTGGGATCAAAATGATAAACAAACAAAACCATTTGCTTGTTGTT
>JACN01046802.1:0-13971 GCA_000787155.1 Scartelaos histophorus | reverse complement strand
ATAATAATAAAAAAAATAATAATAACAGAAATTGCAAAAAATGGGTTATAGACGTAGTGAGTATGTCAATTATTTAGCATTTATTTCTTTATCTAGTAGCACAAACAAATAGGATCTCCGTCAAACTGTTCAATCGCTCGTCTTTCTTAGGCAGTCAGTCCAAAATAAAATCAAATAAACTGAGCATATATTCACAGTTCTGTTTCCTTCCCAGCTGAGAATGGCACTTTGGCTTACCTCAGTCTGTGGGTGAGCTGGCATCTGTTTGGGTAATGTTTAGCATCTGTTGCAGGTACAAGAAAATAATTTTCATGGAGCTGTTATATTTTGTGAAAACACAGTCTCGGTCCCCGAAGGAGTGGCTCAAACATCAGATGAATTTACACTGTTTGCCCATGTTATTGATTGAGCCGCTTTAAAGTCTGTTCAGGTGCTGCGCTGTGAAAAAATACATGCTGTAGGGAACTGTTTCTTTTACAATAGACCACTCAGTATATTATTCCTTCTTTTAAACAAGCAAAATGTTGTAATAGAATAGTGTTGTTTCTGTTGTTGTTTTGTATATTTAATAAGTTAATATCATAGAAATGGAGGAAAAGGAAAGGAAAGGAAAGGACAGAACTGGTGTGAATATAAAATAGGTCTGGTACACTGTTATAATATATTATAGAGAATAGCAGTACATTTCTAAAAGTTGTCAAAACAGAATTACAGAAAAGTGAGATCATTTTAAACAAACCAAAAAAGTATCTCGGCAATTACAAATCACCATGGTTACATCAAAATGACTTATGGAGTGTGAATTTGTCCAGCCGCAGACTATATAAAAGAGGGAATGTGACGTCACCCCAAATGAATCTCGTTGAGACTCGCAGTTTTATGAGCTAAACTGCAACCAGGGATCATAATTTGGAAGTATGATACCAAAGAGCCAATCGGGGGCGAGGCTGCTGAAGGTTCACACACCCTCCCGCTCGTGCTGCTTGTTGGCATTGTGCGTTTTCAATGAGGTTGTCTGTCAACCTGTTGCAAACACTCACGGGAGCAATCTCGGGGAAAGCAGGCACGGCGTTGGTGTGTTATTAATATTTATACTTTGATTTATGGACAAAATAGCGAAACTGCAGTAACAAGGAGAGAGGTCACGGTTTTTCAATAGAAAGTGAATTAGAACCAGAGCTTGAAGGATCCACATTACGCCCGTGCACACTTCCTGTTTAGAGCACGCCGGCTATAACTAAAACAAAATAATTTAAACAATAAAATAAACAATCGGTTCTTCTCTTAGCACGGAGAGCACCTAGCTAGACATCGGTAATATTTCTGCCACACTTCCGTAGTTCTGTTGGCGCGAGTTGTAGGGAGTAGTGGAGAGATTAGAGAGTTTTGCATGCAGACGTCTTTAAGCCTCGGAGGACAGATGCGCAAAGGAGCAGTGCAGTGGAAATTTTTCAGATATGGAGGCCGTTCAGTAGCACTAATGAAGCTGTTGATCATTGTCAGGGTAATGACACTCATAAGTGGGCTGTGTTCCCACGTAAATGAATATGGTTTGCTAGTTTTAGTATTCAATCTACAAACAGAACATACTTCACAAATGATAAAGAGCTGTACTATCATTTTAGTGCTCAAGGTATTTCCACTACAGTTTAAAATCAACAAAAGAGATGCCACAGTCGAGTATCTTAGAATCACAGAAGTTTTACTAAAGAGGGTGTTATGCAAAATATTTTTTTTAACTGTCTACCATGTTATAATGTTGTTTTAGATGTCGTCCATGTATGCTTGAGTATTTTAGAAATCTCTGTCAGTCACGAGCCCACATGTCAGTTCTCCATAAATACACACAAACATGATACAAAACTGTGAGCACCAAAAATGAAAGAGAAACTTAAAAAAACATGTTAATACGATTGATATTTTTTCAGCGATTATACATTTTAAAAACAATAAAAGGTAACATGATGATGTAATACCCCATAGAAGTAGTCCAGGGAAGAACTGCTGGTGAAAGTACATACATTTTATGCATAAAAATAAATAATATTCCCAGTCATCATCATTGTTTGTATAAAATATGAGTAAATAATAGTTTCAGTCTATCAGTTCGCATGGAAGGCTGGTCTGAATGCAGAATGAATGTAGCCTGCACACTCATTATAATTAGACCCAATGAACCCACGTACACGTTTGTTGAAATATTTGACATTCACTCCAGGACCTCATAATGCCGGACGCATAAATATTCTTGCATGGCTAAAATAACAATTAAAGATATCAGATTTGCACCAAAGTAGAACTACTGCCTGCTTACTCGCACTGCTAAATGTGGCATTATTATCGTTGTTATTATTATTATTATGATTTGGTTAATATTTAAATTAATGTGTTATGTCCAAATCCGTTTTATTTATAGAGCACTTTTTACAAACAAAGTGCTACACAGGGGCTATAAAAAGACCATCATACGGATCTTAAAACAATAAAATAAGTAAAAAGCCAATAAAAGAAAAATCATAATATCATAAAAGAGCAAAAACGAAGTAAAATACATGCATGGAATTAAAGATACAGAGAAGTTTAAAGTGCAATAGTGCCTTCAAACAACATTTTCAGCCTTATTTGGAGAGATGCACCGATTCATCTATTTAAATTCTGATACCGATATCAGTAGTTTGACTCAATATTAGCCGATATCAGTGTAGGGACAGAAAATGGCAAGTTAAAAGACACTTAACTTATTACACAGCAGATCAAATTGTGTTATGTAACTGTTGTTTATCCTGTAAATGCAAATGCTCTGTAGGAAAAAAAAAAGTAAAGATTATGAGATATTCCAGGCCAAAATCAGACCAAAATCAGGCCAAAAAATGAGATTATCCATGAAATTGTACAGTATCAGCACAGATTTTAGATGCTACTTTGGGTATTTGTCTCCTGAAAGATTACACCAATAAGTACAATGAAGAGGTCACATGGTTAGATAAGTTTGTGTGGGCCCAAACCACACGCTGAGCAGAAAGCGGAGATGAATGAGTTTGTGGGAGTGCACGGCTGAGAGCGAGGGCTGGTAAATATTATGCACGACAGTTGGATTGACTCAGCAGCTCTGACTCACACCATATGTCCGTCCAAACTCCGCTAAACCAACATTTGCTCTAATAACAATGGGACCATGTAGAGCAGTCTCATTTACAGTCCAGTCTGGCTTGTGTCTAGCTTCGGGGACTCTGACTAATTCCTTCAGAATAATATCCGTGCAAAACTCCTCGTCATATTGCACCAAAACAGTGTGTCCAGCTGGCCTCCTATAATGGCTGCCAATGCAATTTTAATGCAAATAGAGACACAAAAATGACCAGAGAAATAAAAGAGAAATATAGGCGAGTGCATGGAGAAAGATAGCAAATTATGGCCAGAGGAATTGGCACTTTACTATTGTTGGCCAGAAGGGAGATGTGTAGAGGCAGCACTTTGGTGAGAGAAAATTGTATTGATTTAAGCCTAAAGTGGTCCTCTTCTATGATATCATGTTTCTTTTTATCTTTGTCCCTGAAATAACTGCTAAACCTATATTATTTGAGCTCGACTTAAAGTAGTAAATATATACCAAGCTCCATGTGTACTACCCACAAAACAGCCACATGGTTTTTCAGCAGTGTTTTTTTTAAATTCCAAATCCGTCTTCTTTTACAATAGTCTTCAAATATTCTAATCTATACTTTACCTGATTTTGACTATTATTTCATGTTTTGTCCTTCAAAAAAAAAAATAAAAAAAAAAATCCAGAAATGTTCCATCCAGTCAGTTCCTTAGACCAGTGGTCCCCAACCTTTTTTGCCCCATGGACCGGTTTAATGTGACAATATATTTTCAGGGACCGGCGTTTAAGGTGTGGCAGATAAATACAACAAAATAATATAATATGACCTACATTCCAAGTGTTGAAGCATTTTTGAGGGCTTCATTGCCTCATTCGAGAGCCGGTCGCCCATATTATGCAGAGCGGCTCGGTGCAGTGGGAATCTCCTGTTGGGATAAATCTGTATTTTAAGTAGGACTCCTGATATTGTCTATTAAATGTAGCTTTCTTTTTCTTGGAAGTCGTAGGCTCCTCTTCTGTCTCCTGGCTGGGCCTTTTCCCCTTTGCAAAGAAACTTTCCAAAGATGTTTGTTTTTTACTAATTTTGCTGCTCCTGGGTTTAATTTTAGCGGTAACCGAGAAGAGAGCCTGGACCTGCGTCAAGAAGGACATAGACGGACGTAACAGAGAATCGGGTCATTTTTCAAAATAAATATAAATAAGTTATAATAAGTTATTTATTCTTTCTGTGTGGCCCGGTACCAAATGACCCATGCCCGGGGGTTGGGGACCACTGCCTTAGTCTACAAACAGTAGTAGTATCTTCAAATTCTTCTTTTTACTTAAAGGTGGACTGTGTGTTTTTAGTGGAGGGTCCAGCCTCCACATGTGACACAACCACGGAGATGTTATTTTTACCGGGAATTTTCCATTGTGTGACATTAAACATATCCATCTAGCATTTATCTATAGCTTAAAAATATAGCACAACAATTCCTCCACAGATCTGAATTGTACTATAGTGTATTGCTGAAACCTGCTTGTCTCACTTGTCTCCCTTAGGTTTAATCTATACTGTGGAACATTTTAGACAACGCGATATCGTCCCCATGGAAACAAGCAGGTGGCGGACCTTCCACGAGAAATGTTACAATGTACACCTCACTCTTTTAAAAGACGTAGACTTATATACAGCAACATAAGTCGAGAAACAAGCGTGAGACAAAACAATACAAAGACAATATTAACTCTAGTCTCACACTTATTGAATTGATTTGAACACATGAAAGTCGCGGTTACAGAAGGGCTGGAGATTGTGAGCTGTTCAAAGCCCGCAGACTTTTGCAGAATGTCATTGCATGTAGGAGACCCCCCTCCTCCCCTTCTCCTCCCCCCGCCTCCTCCTTCTATTACCAGACTTCAGATGTTAAACCCGCCTCCGCCACACTAATCAAAAAGAGGAAAGTTAAAACAGCTAAACACTGACTGTACATTCATGGGGATCAAAGCCAAACCCATGTATCCTTACTATAGCCTCTTTTCTCATCAGCACGCAGGGCTGCACACCCCGTCCTGTCTTCCCCAGTCAAACCTTGAAGGAGAAATACACAAGGCGAGAATAAGTGCCAAATACAATTAACCTAAAGAGGACCCAACAGTGTCTTTTTGGCCTTTTATCTCGCTCACAAAGACTCCTGCGCTGCCCCCTCATTGTGCCTGTCATCGGCCGATACCCTTCCCCGTCCTTTGGCACAGATCTGATCCCTCTTTGGTTCAGACACAAATGTGGCAACTGAGAAGCAATGTGCTGCAATGTGATGTGAAAGTGGGCAAAGTGAGAATCTCAGACCGGTCTCATTAAAGCTGCAATAATATGTTTAATGCTTTATAAACAAAAGAGTGCACGATGATACTTAAGCTGTGCAATTAGCAGTATAATGTTAGCAGATTAGCAAACAGTGTTATGGGTCAGGAACACTGCAAAATATCCATGATGACCATTTCAGGCCACTGTTCTGTCGACTATCATAATAGAAGTAATTTGAAGTGGCTTATGTTTGTCAATGAAATCCTCATTACCGCTCCCAAGGCCTTACCGTTTCTTTCTGAAATTGTGTCACAAATTGTGTGTGAATAGTTATTTCTATTGTGAAAATAGTTTTGCAAATGTGATTTATATCTTAACAAATGTTTTATACCTAAATTTTACATAAAAACTGATGCAAATAAATACCTGCAATGTAATGTAATTTATACTCTGGCTGCGTTTGATGTTTTTTAATAATTTACTGGAAGGCAAAAAAAACAAAAGTATAATACAAAAAAATATATAAAAATGGTCTCGACACTTCACCTTCACCAAGACACACACTCTTACAGTTTTTACACAGTTTTTCAGTTATTTTCGGACGTATAAAGGATTAAAATGTCCCTCTGCACTGCAAATTTCTGATCTGGCCAAGATTTTTAAACTTATATCAGGTTATTCATCTTGTTCACAGATGTATTATCTACTTTCTAGACCAGAGACGGCTTAATTCTAGTCCAGAGGTAGTTTATTTTAAGATAACTTGTCAAGTGCAGTTATCTTGCGGCATGGACAGATCATTTTGCTACTTTTCTGTCATTTTGTGATAGATTTAAGTGTTTATATCTTCAAATTTGGCCAAGCCTTTTTGCAGTGTATATCCCTGCCATATGTGCAGCAAGATTGTGACACTTTTACAACTTTCCACCTTTACTACCTACGACGGATCCCTTATCCTCACCGTACAAGCGAGATATATGAAAACGTGGTTGCGTTTTAGGCGAGACAAATGCCATCGCCTTAGACGCACTTTTGGCTTTTCAAAGGGCGTTGGAGCTTGATTACGAGTGTTGTTTTGTTCAATAACAAATTAGTGCTAGTATTATGGGATTTCTGGCAACAGCTTAGTTTAATTAAATTTATATCCTTGTGTTTTGTCACTCACGCTCCTCTGCTCACTCAGTGTTGCACAAAATCCCATCTCATTATGACTTAACTTTGCATCTTTGAGCCTTAGGTGCACTTTGAACAATGGTTTTAGGAGCCGCACTGATATGTGTTATCTTAAAAATGTGAAAAACAGAACCAGTATTATTAGTTTAATCTAGTCTAGTTTCACCGCAATGGTCAAATTTGTGTTTTGTGTCGCTGGAAAGCTAATAATAACTAAAAAAATGTGCAGTTGCTGATATAGGACAGTAATTATTAGGTGCAGAGAGAGAAAAGCAGACTTATTTTGATGTATAAAGCTGCTTAAACAATATATCTGTTGAAATACATAGTTTAAAATCAGATACATGCTCTTTAAAGGTCCTATATTACACCTGTCTACATCTGCACTGCTCAGAATGCTCATATTATAGGCTCTTTAACTCCCAAAGCCCTTTAACTAGTCCCAAAGCCGACACAAACACACACGCTTTGACATTATAGTTATCGATGAAGTTATGGGCCGTGGCGATATTGACGCACAAACACGAGGAGAAACCAGAGCAGCAGTGTAGTACAGAGGGTGTACTCTTGAATCCCAGCGTGAAGAAGGAAAAGCAGAGTTTGCATGCCTCCTCTGTCACACAGGGATTGTCTATTCATCTGTAGCCTCAAAGTGGAAATTGGCAGACGCTGGATGCAGAGGGAGCACTGAGCAGCTTCCTTACTGGCATATACTGAAAGCAGTGGATTTCTTTAGAGATTTACCCAGCTGTTTCCTAAAAATAAGAGGAAATCTGGGAGGAATTAAGGACACAAAAGGGAAATCAAGCGCTCTGTGTTTGCATTTGAAAATGTGTGTGCTCTATATTTACTTAAAACAATATGTCATTTGCTCACAGAATTCACCTGCTCTGAGAAATCTTTATTATTAACATTATAATACTAAATGTGCTTCTATTCGATTTGATATACGATACTTGATACATGGCTCACAATTTGATTTTATCATTGATCATACTCTAATAATATATTTTTATCTGTTTCCAAATACATGTTAACAACAGTATTTCTTTGTTTAAAGCACTACTTGCGCTACTTAATACGAAATACATGTTTTTTTTATCATCAGAACAGTGGATATGTCAAGTGTATACCATTAAATTGTAGTACAGTCACAAAAAAATACTAAAAGATACAAAAAAACTTGGAGATGTATTGATACGACAAGCCACAATAGGAATTCTGTATGACCAGATTTAGTAACATGATATATAGATTTTTTTTAACAACTTTTATGCTATATTACTTTGCCCTATATGATTTGAGTTATTGAGCAATACATTTACTTCTGATATTGTGCAAATAAGGACATACCGTTAGTGTACAGTATATTTGTGTGTAATATAATTAAATGTATTAGTATTTTACAGTACAGCAATGCATATATTAGATCCTATGTGACATTTTCCTTCTTTTGCCCTGCACAAACCCACATTTTAATGAGAGCACAAACACACCAAATGTCACTCTGTCATCTACAGACCTGCAGATGAACCTTATACTTGATATAATTTAATATAGAATTTATGTGAGCGGCTCAATATAGTTAAGGCTGATTTGTCTAGACATAAGAAATAGCATTTTTATTTAATAGCACAATATGGTGAACTGACTGGCTGGGAATTTAATACATTTTTTGTTTTGTGATGAGATGTTTTTTGTATTTTTTTGTAGGTATTTCAATTTTTTCATGACTGCACAAACTGGGCAATTTTTGGAAGATAGAAAATGAGTTTATACTTTGTAAAGGGCCAGAATTATTTGCACTCAACACATTGTTTTCTTTTCAGATGAGTTATTGACTGTTTAAATGAATAGCAAAGCAAGGCATTTTTATTCATACTGCACATTTCATACGCGAGGTAACTCAAGATTTTACTGTTTAATTTACTTCATCATCAAACACAATCTTTTTCAAATAAGGCGACCTGAATTCATTCTTTTATTGATATTTCGCTTTAACATCACGCTGGGGGTCTTCTGCGGTGCATTTCTATTGGCTTAATGTTCAGCGGTTTCCACGGCGATGCATATTAGCAAACACAGAGCAAAAAAAGTTTTAAGATATGTCTAAAAACTCAAGAAAATAGATTTAAACAGCAGATTTTCAGAAGCCTGGGATCAATACAAGCCTTCATGTTTATGTATTTGATGTTCTTTTTGCTAAAGCTAATTATAATGTGGCTGTAATTTTATCTGTGAGAGATTTGTTTATTTGTATCTATATTTATATTTATTTATTAGAGTCACAACGCTTATTAAAAAGCAAGATAAAAGGAAGAAAAACATGTAAGCAGGATTGTAGGCAACGCTAATTAAGTTTATGCACACAAATCGTCTCATATGTTCCAACCAAATCAACTCTTTCTGGTCAGATTGTATTAAAATGAAGCTCAGATTAAAGTAACAGAGCTTCTAACAGAGTAGGGCTTTTAGTTAGCTTGGGAATGTCGGTGATTTCAGCTGTAAAGTATAATTAAAACGTGCCACAATAAGCCACAAAGTTTTCCTGCTCGTTGTATTTAGTTGCAAGTAATTCTTTTCTTTCTAGCTCAATGTTCAGTCAGTGAAATTGTGATTAAACAGTAGAAGTGAGTGACTTTTGGGTGGACTCGTCTCTCAAGCCAAGGCCAGTTAATGTTTGGGCCCTGGGTCAAACTGTGGGCACACACTACTGTACTTTTGGATGGGTCTGGATGTTTTTAGACTTGTAGTAATTGTGATTGATTGAACTCTGCAGTCATTAAGTACCACAGGCTTCGGGACATTCAAGTATATTTCATCGATTTTACTGAGAAAAGCTGCATTTTTTGTTGTGGTGGAATTATTCTTTCAAGTTACTGTATTTTTCGGGCTATAAAGTTCACCAGATTATAAAGCGCAGTATCAAATAATATGTCAGTTGTGTCATTGTCCACACATAAGGAGCATCGGATTATAAGGCACAATAAGAGAAACAAAACACGTGTCGAATAAATCGAACTTTATTCAGGTCATTTACAATAACTCTCAGTTGTAGCTAACACAAAAATACAAGTTTAACAGTTGGTGATTTGGGCATCAAACATGCCCGGATCCTCTCAACATTGTTCAGTTTTAACACAAAAATACAAAACCTGAAATCTGCATGGTGCATGTCTCTTAACAGGTGCATTTTGGGTCCTTGTACAGCACACGGCAGAACTACCGGTATGTTGCACAGTCGCCCTATATGTCGCCAACATATTACTCCTCCTGACTCGCCCACTAATACGTTATTAGACTAATGTGGACAACATCAAATCGGTTGGAGGTTAAACACAACCAAAGGTCACACATAAGGCCACTGGATTATAAGGCCACTGTTGATTTTTGAGAAAATGTCATGATTTTAGATGCGCCTTATAGTCCGAAAAATACGTTAGTATGTAAAATAATTTTTTCCATCAGATTTTGAATTTTAAATACCACTGAATTTCTCACTTTGAATGAAATTTGCAAAAAGATTATTATTTTTATTCTGAACTTTAGTTGCTGAAATTTTAAGTGTACTTTTTCAATGTTTCAAATTCAAAATAAAAAGTCACTGTTTAAATATTCAGTGCGTATTTCCAAGCCAAAACTCAAACTGAACAATTAAAATTCAGAGTGTAAAATTTGTGGTGAAAAATTTCGCAGCAAAGATCCAAGATGTCAAGGCAGAAGCATCGATCCTGTGAGTGAGATCCAGAGTGAGTGAGGAGGACAGAGGCTGTTTCCTATTGGTCGTTCTCATCTGTGGGCGGGGATTGAGGTTTGGATGAGGCTAATTCTGACCAATCAGATCGCTTCACTGCACTATTCCCCATTTGTTACTAAATTAGATGGACTTTGGATCGATTTCTTTTGCCTTGGCATCTTGGCTCATTCATCAGAATATTTTTTACTGCAAATTTTACACTCTGAATTTTGATGGTTGAATTTGAGGGCTTGAAAAATATTTATGCTGCTGAAATTTTTATTTTGAATTTGAAACTTGAAAATGAATGTAAATTTCAGCTACTAAAATTCTGAATAAAAATAATATGTTTTTTCAGAATTACAAAAATTCCAAGTAAGAAATTCAACGACATTTAAAATTCAAAATCTGATGAAACAAATTATGTTCCATAAGTTAGGCAAAAGACAAAATTATTACAGAATTCTTATTTGTCCAGATTTACATATGGCCACAAGAGGTCAGTCAAGCATCAGTTTGAGTACATTTTTGGTGTACTTTTGAAATAACATTATTGCTTAGACATGATGACTGCACTGAAAGATTATTTAGTCCTGAATTTAAAAATCTTCCAATTTTCTTAGATGATTACTGAAAAGGAAAACAATTACAGCAATTCAATGGAAAGAAATTAATTTTGGCGATTACTTATTCAGAGGAGTAACATTTTAAATTGATTTTCAGAAATAATTTTAATTTAATACAAAACTAAATTACTTCCAAAAACGTAGTGTCTGAAATATAATTGTGATTATGTTTCCGATGCGTTACACACAGTTTTATGTCTACAGATCATAATCACCATGAAAATACACAAATGTCTGGTTTAATTCAATGAACCTTGAGATAGTATTTGAATATTTACAGCACTTTTGAACTGGGGGTGGGCGATTTGAGTCAAAGGGCAGATGCTGACCAGTTTGTCCCCAGCCAACTGGCACTAGCCCTGCTCTGCGCCCGATGCCAGAAAGCCTATGGAGCTCCGGGGAGGTTTAATAACATTGCATCCACACATTTCTCAAAGTCAATACAGTCAGACCAGAATATGATCCATCTTATGAAAGCACAAACACACACAAGGGGAGCAAATGTCAGAGCTCTCCGGATATTTTACCATTTTAATATACCCGGTGAATGCAAATAAGGGAGAGTTTTTCATAATGAGGAGGGTTGCTAGTTGGTTTGCGCCCTACAGCCCTGGTTCGTTCTTTAGGTTACACACTGAGTGGACTTGTGAAGGCTAACAGAGGGACGGGACATAACCTTAAGATCCTCCAGACTGCTGCTTCATCACTTTTGCACAGACTCTGGAAATGTCAATTGATTCACCTCGGGATGTCTTGTTTGACCCTCTGGACCGGGCAGCGCCAAATGATGTGGTCATTATTTCAACAGTGCTCAACATTCTGGTCATTTTAAATTCAAGAGGGCACTTTTCAGTTTTCATCTGTCTAGTATATTGTGATCACTTGTTGTAAAGCCAGTAGTATCCTTTTTGTTTCAAGTATGCAAGCTAGACTGAGCAACTGGATAAAAGTAGATTAATGTCAATATAGACACTGTAAATCTTATTATCCAAAACCTTCATGACTCGTATTTGCTAAATAGTAGTAGTAATTGATTTTTACTGTATTAAAACGTGAAAATTAGATATTCAATTTAGACAGCAACTTCCTCTTTCTGAGTGGAGTTTTGCATTTATGCTGAAGATAACAACTACCAGAATGCAAACAGTGCACTTCCTGGGAGATCAAATATAAAGGAGACAGCACGCAGTCATCTTATCTTGACCTTAAGAGCTGCTTTTACTATAAATCTGCAATGGAGCAAAACTAATTTGATTTCATTACAAGAAGAAAAATCGTAGTGGAACCTGTTTAATTTATAATAAAGCGTTTCATTCATTAAAGTTTATAAAGAAACATACACTCTGCAGGGACAATAAAGCTACTTTATTGCCCTGCAGGAGAGCTGTCCTCTGCATCAAGGACAGCCGGTCCCAGGAAGTACTGTCTCATGCAGGTTTTGCTTCTATGGACCTCGGGTGAGGGGCATCATATAATACTATATACCCACACACTCCTGCAAAGACTCAAAGACCTCTACACACACCTTTTGTTGCTCAAACTACAAATGTGTTAAAAATAAACCCTTTTTCAGCAGATTTCATTCAAAAATGAAAAAAATATGTGTTAAAAATAAACCCTTTTTCAGCAGATCTCATACAAAAATAAAAAAATACTTTTACATTTCAATCCTGTTAAAATGTAGTATAACATACAGACAGATGTAATAAAGTAAAAGTTAAAAATATGCTTAAGTAAAGTACAGATATCTGAAATGTATACGTAAGTACTGTAATTTACCACTTTTACTTAATTCTGTCCCCCCTCTGTTCTAAAGCTCTAAATATTTTGTATGTATTTTAGAAATTTGTATATATATTTATTTTTTTGTTAGTGGGGGATATATTTCAGCAGCCTCCTCGCATTATCCCTGTGCATACATCGAATCACAAACACACAGGGTTGTCCTCTTGCCATCTGCTATCTGTTTATGAATATTTTGCAGAATACAAATATGCTTCGTTGCTCCCATTTAGTCTCCTTCATGATGTGTTAGAGCCATAAGTGTTTTCACTTAGAGCAATTCACACCACATAGATCCAGTATGCTCCACATGTTTTAGATCCACTTCAATAATCACATCTTACTCTAAGTGTCTCATTAGCGTGGCTTTGTTTGTAATATCCAATGTACTTTCTCATCAACAATATATTGAGGGTGACTAAATATTTCATGAAGGGTAATAAACATATTGCTCATACTTTTTTTTAATCTTATGTGTATATGAATTTATAAAAGTACATTGTGTAACCTTTCAGATGAAGGACTATCACTTGTTTCTTTGGATATGTCGTTGCTCTGCCTGAAATGTTACATGATATTAAACAGCTTTGTCTTACATTTATTCAATTCTAGGTGGTTTTACAGCTCAAGAATACCTAGAAAAACAGGCATTCTGACTGTGAGTGGGGTCGCCTCTCCACAGATCTGCCCTGTAACTTCTGATTTGGCCTCCATGCAGATAGAAAGGTTCAATACTGTTTTGTGGATTCTGTATTTCTGCAGAGCATTTGACCTCCACCACAAAAGTTACACAATTCACCTTCAGTAGGTTTGTGTATTGTCCAGTAGTCGTTTCCTTTTGTTAGTTCGTTTTTGTGTCTAAAACCTTTGCCTTCCTCTGTTCTGGGCATCCACCTCATCCAATTTAAGAGTACATAAGTGCATTCTTTGCTGATCTTTTGCTACATGGGCATTACTGCATGAGGACAAAATGCAGGTGTATTGTCCCACTTTAAGAAGATTCCTAATAGCTTCTGATCTATTAAGCAATAAAAACACCAGAATTTAAATACATGTTTTTGATAGCTTTAATGCTACACTGTGTGAAATTACAAGCAGCTGTAATATGTGTGCAGATTTGTGTATATCATTATGGATCATGTAAAATAATTCATAAGCAATTCCAGTCTGTGATCTTGAAAAATGATCTTGAATTATGATCTTGGTCTTGCAAAGGAGTAAAAGCAAAAACTATTGAGCTAACATTATTATTATTATTATTATT
>KN513132.1:7885-29291 GCA_000787155.1 Scartelaos histophorus | reverse complement strand
TTTGAACCATTTTTAATATACAATTTAAATAATAATCATGCTTATTCAAAACACAAATAAGACTTTTTCTTAATATTTTTATAGTTACAGAATTGCAAACAATAATATTATTTGTATCTCTCAAATCCATTAAATAGACAAGGTTAATGTAGCTTGAAAGTTGCATAGCCAAAATAGCTTTTGAGAATCACTGCAAACTTGTAATAGTTATTTGTCACTGTGATTGCGATTACAGAATCTGATGCTCTATAAAAACTTGCAATTTGCATGTCTGGTTATAAAATAATGCAAACAATAAAAGCAGTTGTGTTGGGTTCAAAGCAGGTGACATATCAATACAAGTTACTTCTTATATATTCATTAGCACAGAGTTGTACCTGCAGTTTCTCTTGAAGCTTATTGTAAACTAGATAATCCTTGGTCATGCTGTGTGCCATTTGAAATACAAAGGCAGCAACTCCTTTTATTATTCTTATCATCCATTACAATCTTATCAAACAAATGCCATACTGTGGAACATTCCAGGCAACATCGTCATGAAGTAAAGCAGATGGCGAACTTTCTATCAGAAAACTTACACAGTCTAGCTTTACAGTTTGTCATCATTTTAGTGTATATTTTTTGATTGTACTGAACAGATTTTTTCGCACTGCCTTTCACAGTATTTCAGACACAGAATTTATACGATTTGTGGTAGAAAAGTGAAAGTTCCTTGCCTACTCAAAAGAGAAACAGGACTAGGCCAATCATCATTCTCTGTCAAAACGTTAACCGAATGGAACTACCAACACAGTTAAAGTTAAGTGAACTACAGTGAAGTAAGACTTCAAAAACTTTAGAGCGGAAAAAAGTGGGATAAGATATTAAAATACAGTAGTAGGTAGTGAGTTTGCTCAGGATTCTTTTTTTTTTGTTATTTAAATGTAAATAGGCAGACGAAATGATTCACAGGTTTAACCTATCTATCTTTTCAACCTACACATTGTTTTTTATTCCTTTTTACTGCATAAATAGTTGTTTTTGCATGAACTCCTGTGCTGTTTTGTGAATACAGTTTGAGTCAGACTTTTGTAGCCGCCTCATCGATCAGCAGGATATTTGACTTTAGTTGACCGCATCTCTACTATTTAATAAGGAATATAACAGTTATCGAAATACTGTGATATTGCATTGTCAGAAGTATCACAACAATATCATCAGAATATATTGGATGATCCTTTGCTCCATTTCAGCACAGACAGCATGAGGAAATTATGTGAAGTACTTTAAAATCTTAGTTATTTGGATGATGACCGAACTAATGGTCTATCAAGGCATTTTAAAAGGAAAAGGCAACACAATTCAGTTACCCTCAACAAAATATCGCAATAAATATCGTACTGAAAATATCGTATCAAGGGATTTAGATGTTACATTCCTCTATTTAAGTATATAGATTGTATTGTTTGATGCTGTACATGGTTCTTGCAATATTTACTAAATACACTAAATCAGTATTGCCAAGGCTTCCAACAAATACTTGAATCTGCAATACTACTACTTCCTAGTTCCTACTCGTATTTAATAAGTCTTTCTTTATAATCTCTCGCAAAAGCAGACAGCCCCATGTCAAACACACCCAGGTCTCGTCAGCCTCGCGTCAGTCTCCGCGTTTGAGCCTCGCCTGACAGTCTCCGCTTCACTCCCAGCTCCTCCAGAGTCCGCTTAACCGACCCATCTCCAGCACAAAGGAGCCAGAATTATGCAACGCTTAGCAACAGTGACATGGCCGCTAACCGACGAAAAGAACTGTGCCTCTTAATATGTGCTTGGACATCCTCTGACAGCGCGCATTAACTTACAGTCCTTTCAACGCCAGTGGAAAATATGCTTCACTCTAATATGGAAATGATGTATGTATTCTTTATGTTTGAGCATTTGTCAAGGGGGAGTGACAAGTTGACATGCTTTCCTCCGCTTGAAAATGGAAGTAATTTATAATGACGCTTATACAACCTCAAATGTACGCATGCACTGTCAGTAATGTGAATGTGTTTGAAATTATTACATTAAAGTGTTTTTCCAGAAGACTCTTGTGTTTGAAAACCATACAGCGCGCAGGATGGTTAATGTCAAGAGCTTCGGGCTTGTGGGCTGGATACCTCAAGATGACAAGGTCTTCACTCCTCCGCGCTTTTCTTGTTAAAGTGCAGATTCCTCACTATAGTGGACAAAACACAAGCCCTGGACTTACACGGTTTTATAACTTAACAAAAAGGTAGATGATTTTTGACTAATAATTCAACTCTTTGATTGTTGCTGAAGCTTTGTTATAAATGCAACCAAGAAGAATTTGTTTCTTTGATTAGAAAAGTCGAATAGAATAATATATCTCAATAATATGATCAGATTGCAGCCTGTTTACAAGATACTCAATATGGATATGACAGTGATACTCAGAACCACCTGGAGACATTTGTCAGTTAATTTGTGCATTTTTAGAGTAACTTTTAAGTTTGGAAGACAAAGTACAATGAATTTTGAAATAACTTTTAAAATCTTGAACTTTACTCTTTAATTATTTTGTTTTTGTCACATTAGTTTACAGTGGTTAATTTTACTACACATTTGAGAGCAGGTATCTGTACTTTCTACTCTATCTTTTTGAAAATGACTGAAAAGTATGTTTTTACTTTAGATTCAGACCTGCTGAAAATGTTGAGGATTTATTTTGAACACATTTATACTTTGAGCAAACCAAAATACAGAAAAAACTGCTCAGAAAAAAAGATCAATTCAATTGTTTCTGTTGAACAAAAGCACAAATCTGTATAAAAATCACTAAATTTGAAACTTTAAATAATTTTAGTTTTTGCTCTTTAAGTACTTTTTAAATGGGTACTTTAATTTTTTTCAGTTGTTGCTTTTAATTACTTTAGTATTATTTATATCAAAAGTAAGTAACAAAACTGAAATAAATGTTAGTCCATTTTACCATATTCTCCCTGTCAAAACCTGCACAGTTGTGAACAATCAGGAAGAAATCAGATTACTCATCTCAGATACAACTATTTACATGCCATTTTGATAATCTGATAACTTCAGAAATCAGATTACGATCAGATTTTTGGTGCACATTTAAACTTTGCCAGTATCAGCCAATCACAGCTCGCCTGTGTCTGTGTTTTAACCAATCATGTGTAATGTCCTTCATACAGTATGAACACACACTCTCCTCCATCACCTCCCATCTTCCTTTCATTTCAGCTACCAGACACAATCAGCCCATAGTTAAACAGACATCAGCACAGAAATAACTACCGTGGAACGTTCCAGGCAAACTTTTCTTAACTCATTTGTCTATGTGTAAGTGTATTATTATTTCATCAGGTTTATGGCACAAGGGGCCCAATCACTGCATGATAGAGATCCTGCCACACTAGCACATAATGTGATTTTCACACTTTGAAAAGTGTTATAGAGTGATTGAAGGTGCTCTGTGTATAACTTTTCTGGCGGCTCCTTTGAATTGCTTTGCCTGGAGTGTTCCACAGTATGGCATTATTAATTTTATGACATGGAGGCAAGCAGGTGGCCACCAGAATACAGGGCACATCAGCGGAGATGTGATCCCACTTACACTAAATGGTAAGTGGTCACATTTTTAGAGCTTTTCTACCTTTAAGGCATCAAGGAACCACTCACCCATTCACACACACACTCAAACCCATCCCACCACATCCAGTGTCTTGCCCAAGGGCACAATAGCAGTATCCATCTGTGGGAGCTGGAATCATGTCTCCAATCAGTGGACCAATGGATCTGACCACTCAACCAATGATGTTTATGTTGAGAGCGGGATTTAAAGTAAAGATAAAAAAAATCACCTGTAATTGAATAGAGCCAAGCTGGACAAACATAATGCCATACTCTGGAACATTTCTGGTAAGCAAAACATCTGCATGGGGACAAGCAAGTGACTGCATTGATAACATTTCTTCATTTTTGTCTATTGATGAATGTTTCTTTAGTTTAAGTCTAAGTTTTCACTACTTTCTGCATTCAAACATCTAAATTATGCCAAAACTGAAGCCTTGGAGGCACCGTCTCACCTCCAGAAGGCTGTTATGTGCAGGTTGATACTCTGCTTATCCGCTACACTTAGTTTTATTGCATCAGTCTGTCACAGCAATGGGAGAAATTGGAGCCGCGAGGGGCCCTTCCGACACTGACGCTCTATACTGACAGGGGCCACTTTAAGCACCCAAAACATCACCACAAATGCTAGTTTTTTTTCACAACTTTATTTTCAGTTTCAGTATTGGAGAGGCCTAACACGGTGCTAATGTGTTCCCACCATGCCCGCTTCTATTTGTGTCATTTTAATAGCCGTTTTTCCAGTCCAGTCACCAGAATAAAGCGGTGCCAGTGCCAGGGAGATGTCCAATTAAACCTGGGTGATAAAACAATAACAATATCCACTGGCGCCCGAGCATCATCCGAGCATTAAAAACAAATATGAACAGACATCAGTGAAGACAAATAAAATGAAGCACACGCAATTAGACATGTCACTACAGCGGTAATAGAACAGGGACTTGACACTTTATGGACTGTTATGGACTGTTCTTTGTGAATGCACTTTGTCAATGTGAAAGAAATGTGTTTGTTGAGTGTTATTAAGCAGAATAACAGTTATTGCTTACTGTATTGCGAATATTTGAGGTATATTTGTCTCAAGTAATTTGATTAACTAATTACTAGTATATTTTTTATGTAAGTAAACTTAAATGATGTAGCTCTTTTCACTGATAAACATTGCAAAGTGCTTAATAGACAGCAGTTATTTTAAATGGGGCGTTCTTAACCTTTTTGATCTTGGGGCTGAACTTTTTTCAGTAAAAACTAATTTAGGACCCAATCTAATAAGAAATGTATTATATTCTTCTGATTTTTGGGCCCCGGCCCTGTGGCTAAGAATTACTGCATTAAATTACGATAAAACAGGGTAATAAAAATAAAATAAGGCTCAGTCAACCAGAAGCTTTTCTAAACAAAACAGAAAGAGACAGGGCATTTCAGGACAGGTCTTCCTGAAATTTAAACCTAATTTGAGAGACCACAAGCAATCAAGGACATAATGTTATTGTGTCAAGCCACGTCAATGGAATCTGCAAAGTAAACCTATCTGCAAAGTGTATTTGTCATCTGCCTGGTTACGCCACTTAACTTTTAAAGTTTTAAAATGGTAGACACACGGTGGTAATATATTGGGCAATTGCGTTATCATGAATGATCGTAAAGTTGGACCAAACAATTACATTTATTTTAGAGAAATATAAGTATACATACGTTGGGAAAGTATACAGAGATTTTTATACATCCCTTAAATTTTTGTTGTTTTTTTTTTTTTTAAAACAATGTAGAAAAATGTGTTGCATCTTGAAGAGTTGATCAGAGATAAATATATGCTACAGAAAATCCAGAGAAACTGTTGCCTTATTTAGTTGTATTATCTCTTGGAGTTTCGTGGGGTTGACTCCAGACGCTGAGTAGGAGCGGAGAAGGAGGGGTCCTCTCCAGTCTCCACACAGCAGCGCAGCGCATAGCCCCGTGAACGCGCATGCAGGGAGAGCTGTGAGGACGTGCGCGCGCGTATCGGAAGGGAACGAGGAGAGAGGCAGTGCACACGCGAGCTCAAGTGCACGCAGCTCATCAGTCCAGTCGCCAGCGGAGCCCAAGACGACGGATGCGCGGGAGCCTTGTCGTTTTTACTGCTGCGTAAAAAAAAAGACGTTACCATTTCCACTTGTACCATCTCCGGCCATGAAAACGGTCCTCCAACTCCTCCAGCTCCTCGGAGTGCTCATCTGCGGCGGCCAAGGTACGAGTCCGGGCGCGGGGGAGAGTGCCATCGAATCCGCGGCTTTGCTTTGACTTTGTGGACAAGTTGTCGGTAGCGGATCCCGGGGCTGTCGTTTGGTCAGTCTGCAGCGGTGGCCATGAGAGGACAGTAGCGCCAGTGTGTGCGTACGTACGTGTGTGTGTTTGGGAGAGACCAGAGAGGGGCGGATTGTTTAAACTGGATGTTGTTTTGTAGTTGGGGCACGTCTTGTGAGGGGCTACAATGCTTTCTTCTTCTGAAAAGCGGAGGATTATGTCGGTTTTTGACTCCACTTCATTCACGTTTATTCCTAGATCCACTTGCTCTACTGCTTGACAACCCTTCCAACGCAGTCGCTGTCTCGTGTCTTTTATGATGACACGTTTCTAAACATGCTCAAGTCTTTCTTATTGGCGAACCCTTGGGTGCTCTGGGTCTTGTCTCCATCCAGCAGCGGAGTCGAGGTGACGTACGCGTCGTTTAAAGTTTGACATTTGAACGTGTCTTGGCGATGGCGCGCGGAAGGACACTTGGCACGTTAATTAATGCACCTGACGTGTACGCGTGACCGGTGCGTGGACATTGTAAGCAACGTGGGTTCGAAAGAGACAGGAAGGAAGCTTGTCTTGGACTGCTTTGGCAATACACTTAATTATGTTGTGGTTACGCGCGCCGTTTGTTTAGATCAGGCGTTTTTTTTAAAGATTTTACGCACAGCCCTAGTCAATTCAGAAATGTTACCGTGGAGTATCACTGAGTTATTTTTTGATGTAGACTTGAAGGAGTTTGTGCACCGGCCATAGACACTTGCTGGTACAACGGCAGGTGGGGGTAGAGCGCTGCAAAGTGGCGCCAAGCGTAAAGACATTGCCACGGGAAAGCTGCTCGTTATACGGGAATCTGTACAGAGGAGCAGAGACCGATCCGACGGAGCGCAGTGGCACATATGAACTTGACTATTCCAGGCAGCAGCCCAGTTGGAGAAGGAGAAACGCAGAGAGAGAGGTGTTAAAAATGTCGATGAATTTTAATGGGGGGAGTCTCGCTGTCACCACAAATGTATAATGTATGGCAGTGGCTGGTGTGAAAAGCCAAATGCGGTTTGAAGAGAGATAGAGATAGCAGATGTCGCTAGAGACTTGATGCTCTAATACGGGTTAGTGTCGGTGAACTTGATAATGGTAGATATAGGTATGTGTGTGTGAATGGAATGCTTTATTGTGTTGTAAACCTGTGGAAGTTTCATTAAACAAGTCAACGTTTGCAGGCGGAACATCTGTCAACATTAGACTATCAAAGTTATAGAATACAATATACCTTTATCACTCGGTTAAAAACATCGCTGAAATGTTGTATTAAAGCCACCATTTTTAGTCAAACAAATGACCAAAATAAAATCTCAATGGAGAATGTTCTGAAGTGTGGTTTTAACAGTCTTTTGAGTGATTTCAATAGTTGTAAAACGCTACTATCACAGGTTTAATCATGTTTTTCTCACTTATATGGTCCATGTCCCAGTTTTACCTTGTGTTTCTCTTTAAAACAATCATGAGGTTTCATTTTCTGAAGATGTAATAAGCCACAAAATGTGAGATGTAGCTGCTTTTTCTCCAGTATCTTTGTAACTTAAGATCTCCAATCACTTGTATTACTGTATTACATTTCCAGTGTTTATCAAGTCTCTGTCTTCCAGGCAACTCAATCTCTCATTTTGAACACTAAAGCCAGTGTTTCTGTTCCTGTATTGATCAAATATACTGCATATCTCCTTATTCTCGATTCCATTTTTTCGCAACGCTTTAACTATTTCAGATGAGTGACATTTTCGAGAAGTTTGATTTCACTGTGAACCAGGAGCTGTCCGTTTTGCCTAGTGCTGAAACCATTTTTCGCGAACTACCGTAGCGAGCCCCAATTTAATAATGCATGAAAAATCCTCACTTTGCAAGTCTGGTTGTAAGCCTAAACACGGATTCTCATTTGTTCTTTTTCTTCTGCGTTGCGGGACTATTACATCATACCACCGAAGCCATCCCAGTTCCAGCCATGAGTTTTTTGATAGCCATGCAAATACCCCTGTTATAGTATCGTTTAACATGAAGCAACTGGTGATGGAGGAGCGTATCTGGCAACATTAAGTCTACACATTTCACCCCGCTGGCTTTTAAAGAACAACATTTACTTTCCAACTCCCAGGTCACCCCATGCTACGGAGACTCATGCTTATTTTTTTTCCTTAGTACAATGAATTATATGCTTGTACTGGCTCGCCCGGGACTCTCCGATGCGATGTTAAGTGGCGTAATTAAGATATTTCAGTGCATCTCGAGGGGGAAATGTCACCGACTTAGGGTTTCAAAGATTTATGCCACTGTGCCAAAGAGTATAGCAGAGCACCCAGAGTCGAGGGTAAAGCCTGTGCCGGAGCGTTATGCTAACATCGTTCATTTATAGTCTCTGTACTCGGGAGGTAACTATGCATAGAAAAGATTGGTTGGCTGTGATTGGTTAAAGGCCATGTTAGAATATTGTGTTTTGTTTCAGTCACACATGTTTGAGTAATCTTTTGTTACTAGTCTGTCTGCAATTCCAAAGCTCAAAATGCTCTGTTCCACCTTATGAAGTCATGTTGTGCTAGTTTTCAACAGCTACTTTTTGTCTTGTTCACTTAAAACTGCCATATCTAGGGCTGAAATCATTCAAGTGATTCTAGTGAAAATGTGTGGAGTTTAAACACAGTGGAGCACTTACTGTATTTCCCCACAACATCACTAGGTGGAACAAAGTGCTTTTGTTTGAGAGAAGAACTTATTAGCAGATGGTAGTGAGCCAATAAGAGCATTGCCAAATCTGCAGGTTTTGGTGAGTCTTTTTCTGATAGTGAATTTATTCAAAGCTGTAACAAAGGTGAGTGATTGCATGTGAGGTTTAGTCTGTGTGATCGAAATAAATGGGGCAATGCTTATTTTGATGTTTTTGATAGAAAAGAGACATAGTTATAGGTACTGACTTGGATTTTTGGTGTTTGATGATAAACGTTGCTTCATTTTGATGGTTTTACCTGTTATTTTATATCAGAAAACCTTGAAAAACATGCATTCTTGCCTTGAGTGGCTTCTCCACTAATCAGATCCGACCTGCAATTTAGCCTGAAGGTGTCATCTGCATGTCTCCATGGACATGTTTACTTTAATATAGCATTAAACTGTGGAGCATTGCAGACAATATAATAACATCTACACACTGAGAAGCATGCAGGCGGCCATCGTCTTCCAGAAAAGTTACATAGTGCACATTTAAATGGCCCATATAACAGTATTCCCTGATCTATGAAGTCAATTTTGTGGAATATAGGACATTTAACTATAACTTCTAACCTGTTACAAACAACCAAATTGTTTTTGCCCCAGTCAATAAGACCTTTCTTCCATCCCCCCATCAAACACAAACACTCACTCCGTGGAACTTTACTGTGCTCCTTCAAAGTCCTCCAAGGTCTTAATCCAGCCACCACACCATGCTACAGTGGTCACACACTCTTATTAACGACATGCACGGCTGTTCACACAAAGCGTTGGCCTGTGTTTCGGTCCGGCGAGGTGAAATTGATTGCGTTATTTGATTAATAGAAGGGGAGGGGGGTGTACTCTCACACATGCAGCACCAATGTGTATATGAAAATGCAATAGCTCCCTCGAGGCCGCCGCATACGAGAAATCAATTTAAGGAACGACCAGAGTCAGCAGGCCCTCCGAATTGTACAAAGGGCAATCTCACTGTTATGGATATGCTATTTATTTGCCCGTGAGCTTTTGATTTCTCCAGCGTGCCCTTTAGCTCCCAATCTGCCAAGTTCAGACCTCGACATTAGATTTGTATAAGACAGGAAGAGGCGTTATAGTCTAGAACACCTGGAGACGATAGCAATACTACTGAGGCGCATCTGTGCTGTCATAACATAAAATAATACATAAACAAGGTTATTTTCGCCCTTATATTCTTTCATATGCACCGGAAATGAGCAAAAGGTGATAACAATGTGCATTTGAGAAGTTCCAGGATCAGCTTGGGTTGTACTATAAAACATACCTTTTCAGAAAGCGATATTATGGGATGCTAAGATTTGATATACTTTGGGACAATGACCCAGAGCAACTGAAATGGTTGTAAAGTTTGAGATTAGGGATCCATCTTTTTTAGTCCTGATGGCGATATTGATTTTAAGTATGTGCCAATACCCGTTATTAACCGATACCAGTGTAAGGACTTAAAATTAGTTACCTTATACCTTATATAAACTACAGGCCCAATTCTAACTTCTGACCTTCTGAGCTTCATATGAATAAAGTTCAAATATTATGAGATGTTCTAGGCCAAAATCAGCCAGTGCATAGGCCTCTTACATCCATTTAAAGTTCCAATTAGGATATCACCTGAATGTGCAAATGTTTATATATCGGCACCAATATGCAATACTGTTATGGGTATTGGAGCAACCCTTCTTGAGATAGAGGTGTATAATATATACAGCAAAATATTCCACTTGTTGTGAGCTATGCAAAGTTAGCAGTTAAATCTAAAATTAAGTTGCAGTGTAATCTCTCAAAAAGGGTATAAAGTGATATTTCTGCACATGGGCATTTAATTTTAAAGCTCATTCACTTTTTCTTTAATACTTTTAATATACTAAAAGCCTCAACCAAGTCGTTTACTCTCTTTTAGCACATTTCTGGTGGATTGCCATAAAATTGTCTAAATATTGTCAAGATCATACCAAAAATAGAGATCACTTCATTTCTGTCAGAATCGCCCACCCCAACTGATAAAGATTGGAGTGCAAAGGAGGAAGCAGTTTAATTTCCAACACAGAGTTTTATGGATATAATCAAAATCAGTGAGAACATGAAGTTAGTCGGTGTGAAAACAGAAGCAGATAAGCCTGTCACAATTTTGAAGTTCAAAATATTGCTGGAGTAAATAGAGACGGTGAACAATAGTCTTGAGTTGTGCAGAGATCGTTCCAGCTTTCGTGTATTGATTGATAAGTCAATATAGTAATTATCATGACAGGCCTAGATGCAGATGATCTATGAAAAGAACTGAAAGAACCAAAAGAAGTATCTGTATCCTAACGCAGAACTAATACTTTCACACTTATTCGACAGCGCTTTGTTCCGCGAAGACAGTTTTGGCTGTATTTTTGTCTTGCCTTACCAAAATGGAGTGTAGGCATTTGGCATATGTAGCCTTGGCTTCGAAATAGCAGCGTGTTCAATATTAGCCTTTGCCAACCCCTGGTCTATTTTCACTCGGCTTATCCATTATTATCATGGGAGTGACTAATGTTCTTCTGGGAATCACACAGCTAAAGAAATGTAGATAGCAACATGCCTCTCTGAGTTAGCTCATTAAAGACCCTGCACCGAGAATGTATTTGAGGAAAATTTGCATTGCGCCAGTGCAATATATATTGTATAAGCAGCTCTTAAGATCAAAACGGGTTTGCATGCTAGTTAGCTTTGTAAAAACTCAGCTCTGAAGTCTGGTTGTTGTGGAAAAAAGGCTTAGAAAGACATTTTGGTGAATAATTAGGATCATGTAAGTGAGGAATGACTTTGGACCACTGCAAACCTGCTTTTCACGTTGTCCAGAAAATAAAAATCTTAAGCCATGTCATAATGTTGCTACTTCATCAAAAAAACATACTTGAAGTTGTGTTTTGTTTTTATAGTTTTACAGACATTATCTTCAAATGTTTGTGATAAGAAAAACAATATTATAACATAGATCAGAAAATAGAAATAATATGGGACCTTTTAGGGACCCCAAAAACGCAAAACTTTGACGCACGTTGTCTGAAATGAGGAGATTTAAAAATGTTCCGATTTTTCATTGGGAGCGAATGTGAAGCAAGTTAAATTGCATTGCCCGAGATCGAATCAAAACTCTACGGAGTCCAAACTGTGCCAAAATTAATAAAACGTAATTGAATTCTGTCCGAGGTAGAATCAAATCAGGCCGGAGTGATGTGATTGGACGGGGCAGCTGATGCGCGGCGAGGTTGTCTACAGTTTTAGCGCCGGGCGGATTGGCGTTGGCCTGAAATGACACCCGCTCTCCCTGGCACACGCCCATGCTTGTCGTGCCAGTCTAAATGCCAGACTAAGTGGGGGCCTAATAGGAGACTCCAGGGCTGCCAGGGTGACAATGGAACCACTGGACCCCCCGGAGAACAGGCAGATGGATGGACAAGAGCTTGCTCATTTACAGCCTAGGTCCATACCAACTGCTGTAAATCCCCTCTGGTATAGTGGTTGATTTTTAGTGCCTGACCAGTAGACCTGTCACGATAAATTCTATATCGACTTATCGTTCAATACGTGACAGATGGAACAGTCATTTTAGGAGGTCAATATTTATCGTGGTACTTTTTCTTTATACTAGGTTTAAAATTTTGTTGATTTTCCAACAGTGTGAGAATGAGTAAGAATGTGAGCTGTAGAGAGTTGAATAAATATAATATAATACCTTCTATGACTCATTATACACACAGACTTCAAAAAAAATTATTGTCAATTTTTTCATGTTCACTTATGAAAAAAAGAAATTACATGTCTCACTCTTCAATCAAAGCTAAATTTAATGACAATAAAATGAGAGAAAAGTTCAAAGTTGTTCTTGGAGAGACATCCTGGTAGGTAGGGAGGGGAGAGAGTTCAGCCTCCTAACAGCCTGATGGATAAAGCTGTTTGTTAGTCTGGTGGTGCAGAAACACAGACTTAACAATTAAAAAATATTGCAGCTCATATTTTTTAACAATATTGTAGATTTAGAATACTTCTTGCACTTTTGGTTTGGTTTATGGTTATTATCATTTATCGTCTTTATTTGGTTCAACAATATGTCACACTTCAAAATTTGTTATGGTGACAGGCACGTTGACCAGCCAGTCACTTCTACATTCTAAGACCATAGAGTAAGAAAAACCTCTGATTGTGAACCTCTGATTGGTTAACTCGCCTGTCAATCATGTCCTCTGGATTAAGGGAGACAGGATATATCTCCAGAGCCACTTGTTTTTGTAAAGTTTTGTCAAAGCGTGTGGTTTGGGTATGGTTTTGCCTATGTATCCTATGTACGTATTATACTGTATGCAATAACGCTTAATGGCACGCAAGTAGAAATAGACCTTTTCTGTCTACTGCATCCTTTTTCTTGTATCGAGTCAGCTTCTTTATGCCACCAGTTGCATATTATGTGATAGCTTAGCATTGCAGAAAGCATAACAAGCTAGTAGCTGGTAGTCCATATGCTTAGGTGTGAAAACTTTGAGGTTCAATTCCCAAATTCACACTTTTTTTGTCTTAGGAGATGCAGACAGACTAATAATAAAGGGTTGCTCAGACATGCATGAATGAAACAAAACAAATGTCCAGGTATGGTTTTGAGAAAGAAACAGCATTATAACATGGTTTAGAGCTCAAAATGGTAAATTTTGTGTAATATACAACCTTTTACGGTTGATGGGGGAAACCAGAGCACATGTAAGAACACAAGAACATGCAAACTTCACATATAAAGGCCCTATTTGATCCGAGAATTAAGTGCAAGTCATAATAGTACTCCCAACGCTCATCAGGCAGTCAATACCCAAAGTTGGTAGAATACAGGGGAACTTCCCATGAACTATGACTGAAAAGAGAAAACAGACTCTCCTATCCACGCTGTACTGTGAATAGTAATTGCATATCTCTGTAAAGCAGCTCACAAACACCCATAGGAATTGGACATATGGCTGGGACGGTCGGTAAATTGCCAGCGAAATCCGTAAAAGGCCACACAACACAAGCGGTCGGAGAAATAATGAACGCTCCATATGAGTCATCATTAAAGAGCGCTTCCTCTCGTGCTGCTGACAGTTAAAAGTACTCTGCCGCAGGTATGTGGGTACACCAAGATGGATGCCCAAAGGATGACAGGGAGGGGTGGCCGCGTGACAGATTAACGGACAGCTGAATGCGCTAATGTCGACTGGCTCCACCGACATAATGAAGTGCAGGCCGGGCGATTGACGGCCAGAGAACAATATTTCGCTGCTTTGCTCGGGCTTGTGTCGACCTGGCAAGAGTTAAATCTCGCTCGGAGGCAACAGTCTAGTGTCTCATGCGCTTCATCACTGTGATTGAGAGGGAAGCTAATGCTAATTGTAGCGGTGTTGGCTAGGTAGGTAATGAGCTGAAGGCGAGTGGATGAAACAACATCACCAGAAGAGCTAGAAGGGTGGTTTTAATCTAAAAATCACTATCCCTCATGAATTATGTAAATAGTTGTAGTTATTTATTAAATGGAATCGCATATTTGTTACTACTCTAAACCCTATTATACATTGATCTTACTTGGGCATTGTAAACTTTTAAGAACACAAGTTAAAATGTTGTCACTTTCAATAAATTACTAATGTTTACTTTTTCTCCACTTTCCAAAGTAGGTATTTAAGATTCTTGGCTGAGTTTATTACTTATTAAGTGGGACTAAACACCCAAACCACATTTCAAATAGAGCTGCTTACTTGGCCAGTACTTGTAGGTCTAAAGACAAGAGTGAAGGGGCAGAGGGGCAGGGTTTGGAGCTATTAGAGTGTGTTGGGTATAATGTAGGGGGTGTCCAAACTATGGACACATTTGATGAGTTTCTGTTGGCCCCCAGGGATTCAGCTGAATTGACACAAATACCACTGACACTACGAGTACTTACTTTATTTCAAGTAACTTTATCACTACAACCTCAATGACATCTCATTGTTTTTATCATTTGTG
This sequence comes from Scartelaos histophorus, assembly GCA_000787155.1. Classification (NCBI taxonomy): domain Eukaryota; kingdom Metazoa; phylum Chordata; class Actinopteri; order Gobiiformes; family Gobiidae; genus Scartelaos; species Scartelaos histophorus. The sequence goes on along the minus strand of KN513132.1, from coordinate 14,612 downwards.
TTCTTTTAAGACTTTTAAGCTGTTCTGGCTCTGTAAAATGCATCTATCTGAAGTCTTACCGTATTGACCATCTGTCTGCAGACCTCCACAATGAACATGTATCAATATACTGATACATAAAACACTTTGAAGCACATTAAACTCTGCCTGGGTCTCTCTCTCTCTCCCAGCCAGGTGTTTGGAGTAAGAGGCACTGGGCTGGCTGTAATGAGGGCAGTCCTGCGCGATATCACATAGTTCTTGGTACTGCAGTAGCCACTGGAGGCAGCACACACTCAGTTTTTGAGAAAGCTGCAGATTTGCCTGTTTGTACAAGGATTTTAAAAAAAAAGCCCACCAACTGTACACAATATTTCTGAAACATCACATTCAGAGTTTAGTGGCAAAAAGTGTTTAGCTACTGTTTAGTTCCACTTAAATTCTCAGGAGCTAAAAGTGCATAGACAATATTTGGAGAAAAAAAATAATACCTTACTGTTCTTACCGTTGGCGAAAAGCACTACACTTGATCAGTTTTCTCTACCTGCTCCACTAATAGCACAGTCCTCTCCAGTAGTGAAGTCTAATTTTAAAATCATTCTCTTCTAAAATCTTTTTCTAGCAGTAATTTACACTTTTTTTGTACATGTGAGAAGATAGCCCATGGAGTGTTACCTGTGCTACAAAGTTACCAGGAATACCATTTTAGGACTTCCTTTTTGTTCAGGTTTTGTTTTTGAAGAAATGGTAGTATTAGGCTAGAATTAAAGCAGCAGTAGTTGTAATAATATTTGATCTTATAGCAGTAAAAGCAGTAGCTGTAGTTTTAGTTGAAGAAGTAACAATACTAGTTGTTGTTGTTATAGTTGGTGTTTGTAGTAGTTGTAGTAGTAACATTAGTAGTGGTAGTAGGAGCAGTTATAGTAGTAACACTAGAAGCATATAGAAGAGAGGGATGACGTCCTGTAGAAGTCCGTTGAAATTGGAGTATAATGTCATTTTGGAAACTCCAAATTGTTGTGTTGTTAACAGGCGGAAGAGACACAAAACTAGATGAGTAAGATTTGTGGAGTGCTTGGACAGTTCTGGGGAAACGCTCGAGCCAATTACATGAAGAGAAGTGTCTGTAAATCTGGTGGAATACACACTTTTACTGTCTTGTTCAAACATTCTCTGTGTGCTAGCGGGAGGATCTTAAGCTTCCTGGATAGTCCTCACAATCCCCAAATCTCTTGAAAATCTTGTCTCTGCTCACCCAATTGCTATGAAAAAGATGGAAGAAGTAGGAAAACAATATGTTCTCCAGTAGTTTGTGCAATACTACATAGAAGTTACTGTAGATAAGTCTTACTTCTTGTGTTAAACTTGGATAATAGTGCTAGGCCTACTACCTTAGGCCTGGGCGGCACTCACAAAAATGAATATCGTCAGTTTGCCAATAACAATAATCAGGTATTATCAGATATTATCTTGGCAGTTTGAAAAGTGCTTGTCATTGTCTCAGTTTGGTCTCTTTGGTATCTTTACATGTTACTGTTACTACATATTATTGTGTGTCGATAGGCACGTTTTTCACAAGCCTGTTGCGCTAGTGTCTGTTAGAATTTGCATATTTTGAATCTGAATATTTATCTAAAATTACTCCTTAAAAGAAACAAGCTGGCTGACTTTATTGGCTGTCTTGTTTCTTGAGAATAATCCAAATACAACTTTGGGTGAGTAAATGCCGAGGGACAATCACTATAACGTAGTTAAAAGCTCTAAGAAGTCAATTTTGCATCTCAATTTAGGATAAAGTATCTTTACATATGACTATACAAGGTACTTACTTCACATAGCAACTACTACCTGAGTGCGATTTGTAAACTAAATGTCTACATAAATGGAGACGAACACTTGAACCACCTTTCCACAATTGGAGCTTTTCTCTCTTTTTAATCTACATCTACTTCCCAACTTAACAAAACACCTCGCATTCAAATTAAGCGTTTGATTTTTCATATCAATCTCCGAATGAACCCGCTAAGTAAAACCAATATTCTTATTCGGCTTCATAATAAAGTCCTTATTTTGATCGCTGGCAAAAAAGAACACTAAATTGCCGCGCATCAATTTTCTGGGAGCGTCATGGAGACACAATAGCGTTCTGATTATCTCAAGACTATTATCAGCTGAATTCCTGATGAAAATATTGACTGACTCAGACATCGGCGCCTCTGTCAAATTATGAAGAGAAATTAAGAGAATTGAAGCGCACGCTACTTTGCAAGCTAAGCGTTGTGTACCATCGGCCGCTCTCCCCTGTAATACACTCTTATGCACTGGCTGTATTAAGTTATCTGAAATTGAAAAGTCTACTGTACTGCGCCCACTCATGCGCGCTTCCTATCAGGCACTGGCCCTTCGCCTTGTCATGTCTCTCGCATAATTAAGTCAGATTGTGATGGATGGAGTCGTCAGCGAGGTGATGCCGTCCCGCCTTCCGAGTCCTGCCCAACTGACAATCACGCCTCCCCAATCAGTCACTGTCCAGTAAACAGGCGAGAGGGGCCAGCTAATATCCCCGCTTAAACTATATGTAAAATAATATAAAGAGCGGTATCAGATTTTAACCTTTTGGTGATGCCGATTAAGGTTTTAAACGTGGAGATCGTTATTGCTCTACGTAGGCAAACTGGTGTAGACATAGTTAAAGGTTTTAGATTACGCAAAATTGACTCTTATGCCCTTTTACATCATGTTATAATGTTATTTTTTTAACACTTCACACCTGCCTTTTACATCATGTTATAATGTTATTTTTTAACACTTCACACCTTTATTATTAGTCTGCCTATATCTCCAAAGCTCAAAATGCCCTGTTCCACCTTGTGATGTCATGAAGCAGTAGTTTTCAAGTTATCCGCTAGCTTTTACCTTTTGTTCAGTAGAGATTGGTACTAGATTCAAGTGAAGGTGTATGGAGTTTAAAAATGCCGTGAAGCACTTCCTGTTTTACAACATAAATCACATTATAACTTAGATCCCAAAATGGTGTAACCAAAAATCAGAATGTCCAAATGCATGTGGCTGTTTGTCATTTTTCATTCACAATTTCATTAGCCGTGGAGCACTTCCTGTTTTACCACATTTACAACACAAATACATTATAACTTATATCAGACAATGCATGTGGCTGTTTATGTCATTTTTCATTCACAAAGTTGCATTTCATAAAACTCTTAACATACTAGGTGAGTCTGTGATGTAGTTTCTGTTTAGTTTAGTTCTAAATATAAAATCAGTCGTCATAATTCCTTCTCAAAATAACCGCAGCGCAAAAAAACTGCATTGTGCAATCCTTTGACCCGAATCCACGCTTAGGCCTGCTTTAGCCTCGCTCAAGTATAACATATTCTTAACATCCTGAATATATCCCTACTTAACCCCACCCCTCAATACCATTCCCAGATCTGATCCCGCTCTGGGATGACTTCAGGCTGTCCGGTGCCCTTGCGGAATTGGCCTGTTCGAGGAAGTGTCTCGAAAAAAGGGATCATCAGACCTCTCGGATTTCTCGCCCGCTGGCCAGTATCCCCGTTTCTTGATGACGGATAGATGAGAGACTCCAGCGCTAGATGAGAGAGACGGATGACTACCAGGGGGAGACGAAGAGGGGGACGAAGAGGAGATACGACCCCGGCTCGATAACCACCGCCGAGACCAGACGCTTTTGTGCGCTCCTGATTGCCTCTCCCCTCTCCGCGAGATCTTCAAACGGAATTTCTTTGACGCAACTTATTTTTGTTTCGGTCCAATTCCTCTTTTCATGCGCCCGCTCGGTCCTCCCACACACGTCGCGTCTCCGGAGTCTGTAACGCCGAGATAGCCGCTCACCCCCTTGGATCTTTTCAAGTACTCAAGTCCGTACTTAATGCTGTTTACTAAAGTGTCTAATCATGTTTCCATTGCATTTCAGTGTAGTTACAATGATCAGGCATGACGTTACAGGTGAATAAATGATAAATGTCTTAATCATAGTACCAATTAGTAGGTGGTAACCGGAATGTTGAAACGCCTTTTAAAGATCCTAGATTGCACAAAATGGATTCTTGTGAGCATTAAGTCACGTTATAATGTTATTACCGCCTCATTCACACTTTGGAATACTCTTTTATTATTAGCCTGTCTACATCGCCAAGACTCAAAATACCCTTTTCCTCCTTGTCGGTCATGAAGTAGTAGTTTTCAAGTTTAAAGCTACACAGCAAAAACTGTAGGGTTAAAGAGTTATTTTTTAACACAAAAAGTGTTATTTTAACTATTGGAAAATCAAATGTGAGTTCAAGTTGGGGTTATTTGGTTGAAGTTAAGTCTAGTGTGAATTCAACTTCCCTTAGTGTTAATTTGGGACCTCCACCCACCACTTCAAACCCCAGTGAGAGAAAACCAAATTGAACCAGTTTTGTTCATAATTTCATCATAAATGAACTAAAATAAAGCGTAAAAATAAAACACCCCTGTGTGTTGTTTAGCTAAATCAGGATAACCCTTCAAGATGTCATCCATTTACTCTCAAAACGTTCATGTAACTCTTGATTTCGGGTTAAACAGGTCCAGTGTTACTTGATTAACATTTTGGACAAAAATTGATTCAGTGAGAGTCAATTTTAACACTCCACTTTTTGCTGTGTACCTTTCACTACCTTTAGTTCAGTAGAGATTGGTCATTTTAGGGTTTAAATCATCCAAATGATCCGAGTGAAGGTGTATGGAGTTTAGAAACACAGTGGAGACAACTTCCTGTATTGCAACATGACATCACAAGGTGGAATAGAGGGTTTTTGTTTAGTTTTGCCTACATATGCAGGTTTTGTGAATTAAATATGTGGATCTGAAACAAAACATCCAGGTATAAGGAAAAAAACGTTATCACATAGATCAGAAAATAATAATCTAGACCCTTTAAAATGCAGCAGGCTGTAACTTTTGTGGTCTTTTTAAAGGTGCACTATGTAACTTTTCTGGTAGAGGATCCACCTACTGTTTGTCTCATGAATACTTGTGCTTTGCCTGTTCAAGAGAATTATATTAAATGTAATGATTTTGCATTTATCACTAAAACATGCCTTTGAAAACATATATTCTCCACCTCTCCACAGATCTGACATATTAATTGTCCCGGTGCTTGTTTCCGTGGTGATAGATTTATTTAATGACACACTGTGGGACGTTCCAGGTAAAGCAATGGAAAAAAGCAATGGAAAGAAGTAATGGAACGCTTCATAAGAAAAGTTGCTTAGTGCCCATTTAAAGTGAATATTTTATTAAGACAAAGTGAAAAAGTTACTGTAATGGAAACTTGGCACAGCGTGATACACCCAATATTCAAGTTTGGTTTTAATAAGTGTTTTATTATATCTTCCGCCTACTTCCAAACTCGCTTCCAACGTGGGCCCCGCCTGTTCCGCCGTCTCCCTCCCACCTTCAAGGACATTTTTCCGCCGGAACACACAAAGGATTTCTCTTTAATTAAACCTACCACCATCTCATCCTTTACCTTAGATCGAACGGCGTGTTTACTGACACACCGGTATCCGCCGCGTCTCTCATGTGTCGCTCCCACTTTTCATCACGTCTTTGAACTCACCACAGGGGACCACTACTGACTATGATTCTGACTGAAAGAAGCAGGTCCGCAGCTTCTTTTTAGAATTTTACACAAAGATTTTCTGACATAAAATGAAAAAAAAGTGTTGTGTTATTTTTATAATTAGTCAACATTTATTTGATCTGATTTTAAAAGCTACAGTGATAAGAAGGGAAATAATGAGGTAGATTTACACATACTCTGCCACAAGGCTGTAGTCTTAAGAAAACCTTGTAGATAGCAGGTTCTTTTTGTGAATGATTAAAGGCAGTACAGTACATCCGAGTCAAAAATAAAATTACATTAAAAAATCAACCTCAAAACACCAATGTCATAAGGTTTTCTGGGTATTTTTTCCCCAAAATATTTTAGACAGTTTATGGATAAGAGATGGTGATACTGCATTGTATACATTTCTATACATAAATGTCAAGCCACAAAAATGGTTTCTGTTTCTGTTAGAATAAATTGAAGCGTAAGGTTTACTCAAGAACAAATTACTGGGAATTTGGAATGCTTCTACTGCTTTTACAAATACAGCTACTACTAGTACTGCAACTACTACTAATACTACCACTAAAAAGGTTTTGTGGACACTTCTACTCTTTTGGTCCTGGTTCGAGCCCATTTTAACCTTGATGTAGAACCAGCCACCAGTCTTGGTTTACAACATGCTGCCGTTACTACTACTACTGCTACTACTACTACTACTACTACCACTACCACTACTACCACAGTTTGTTTGAGCCTGCTTTAATTTCCAGAACCAGTTCTAGTCCTGGTGTACAAAACTTTACCATTACTACGATTTCCACTACTTCACTGCGAGGATCCTTAATTAATATTTGACTTAATACCGGGTATACTGAACAAACTTAAATCTCATTAAGAAGTTAGCCACCTCAGGACTCCTCAAGAACCTCCGGCGCCTCCATCCTCTCTATTATCTTTTGTTATTATCCTTTGACAATACCAAACTGATTAGATTCCTTGGAGCATGTTCCGTTGCGGGGACCCTCTACCCCGGCTAGCAAAAGCCCGTTTCTTGCCCCGAGAATCCAGATTACATTTATTTCACGCTGCGTCTCATCCATCCCGCAGCGTGGAGTGGGTGGCAAA
>KN513125.1:0-18094 GCA_000787155.1 Scartelaos histophorus | reverse complement strand
GAGCCATTTAAAACCATCACATTCAGATCAGGAGCGGGGCGTGATTTGTGCCTCTGCTGCCTCGGTGTACCCATAAATCAAAAGGAGCTTGTATTTTTAGATTATACTGTTGGTCTTTTTATCTCTGAAGTGATAGCCCTCAGAGTGAGTGAAGTGGGTGGTTTTTTGTAGTGTTTTCCTCGTATTTGTATGTGTGGGTACAGTTTTGCTGTGGGTGCTGCGGCGTTCCGTGTGCCTCTGTTCGGATCAGTAGCTTTTTGAACGCCGCGGCCTACACACTAAAAAAACGATCGCGTTCAACAGCCAAAAAAGATGGACTGAATCATGCACTGCCTTGGCTTGGCTGTTATATAAGCGTCTGCCTAGCGCTAGTGTTTGGCCATGCACATTTCTTTCTTGTTCTTGTAGTAAATATAATTAGGACTTGTTGGTTGAAGGTGATGTAATGGGGAAGTAATAGTAATAAGTGAGGAGGTGTGTGTGCACAGCTCTATACTGCTTATTTGGACAGATGCTATCCCTGTGTGTGCACTTGAGTGGAGAGACATTGGTGTAGACTTGCTTTTTTTAGTTTAATTTATTTGCGCTTTTTGCTGCTTATTAATACATACTCCCACATAGTAGTTTAGTAGTAGTAGTAGTAGTAAATTAGTAGTCGTAGTTTAAATGACACTAAATGATTGAAATATTGGGGTGACATACAATAGCTGAGTTGGTAGAGTTTGTCCACTGATCCAAAGGTTGGTAGTTCAAATCCCTTGATATAAAAACACTGGCTGAGTGATTGAAACCTCTAGCCCACAGTTTGAATATTGTTTTTCTGTCCTAAATTAACTTAATTGAACTTTGGCCCTAGTGTGTGTGAATAGGTGAGTGGTTCCTTGATGTAAAGCAGAGACTGTATTGTTTTGCCTAGAATGTTTCATAGTTAAATTCATTTTGGAGGCACAAGCAGGTTACAGACCCTCCCCCAGAAAAATTACATAGTGCACCTAAAGCTATTCTTTTCTGCTCAGTTCAGTAGTATCTATTGTTATAACGTTTTGTTTATCTGTGTGTTAGCTTGTGGGGACTTTTTTTTATTTTAGTACCCCTATCCATCTCAGGAAGGTTGCATCTAACAGCTTAGACTTCTCATTTCACTACAGTATAATAAACATACTAAAAATAGTTTGATTATACAAATAAAAATGAAAGACAACACTTTTATCTGTTATATTTACCACAAGTAGCAAACCAAGTAATAATTAGAAAAACATGATAACTTGTCCTATGCACTTTAAATGTATTATTAATACAGACACTATTATCACATGAGTTTAAAGCAAGATTTTATAAGTTGTCCCTTCATGCTCTGCTTTAGTTGAACCTAAAACAGGAAAAGTGACCCCGTTTGGCCCCCGTAATTGGTGTTTTCAAAAATATGTGACTCCTAAGCAAAGCAGTCCCTAGTTCAGTGCTATATGCGGATGCCTGTGAATCTTTGACACCTTTAACAAGTGTTGCTTCTTGTTGCTTGTGAAATAAGGATCTGACTCAAGTGTTAGTGGCACATTTTAGACCTCTCTCGGGAGCGCACATCTGTGAATGCTCTGGATTCTGAAGTGAATTCAATACTATATCTGCAGACAGGACAGGAAATGGGTCCAGTGTTGCCTCTTTTAGATGACCCAACTCCCAGTTATAATGCAGTTATTAGCACATTTCTAAATTATACTTTTGCCTTTCTTTCAGTGTGTGCGTCTCGATGCCAAAAGTTCCTCATTTCCAGAGTGGGGGAAGACTGGATCTTTCTCATTTTGTTGGGGCTGCTGATGGCCCTCGTGAGCTGGGTCATGGACTATGCAATAGCGTTCTGCCAAGAAGGTAAGACAGGGCCAAAGAGGAAATACTTAGAACAGAGGAGAGGTGTTAAAAATTAATTTGTATTGCATCAGAGGTTGTGTTTGGTAATTTACACCCCCTAAAAGTGTGACAGAGTGTGACATTTTATAACCAGCGGATGTTTACTGCATTTCCTCCATAATCTTATCAATTTGAAATAGTCTCTTTTAAAAACACAAGCTACCTAGAATTGTATTTGAATAAAAAATGAAGAAACTTGAAGGAAAATGTTAAGCCACTGTTAAAACTAGCTTAAATCAAATATGCTTAAGAGGTAGCAAAGAAAATGATGATGCTTTTAAGTTAAGAGTTAAGTCTTCTTGCTTCTTGCTTGTGCCATGTAGGATTATCCTTAAACCACTTTTGACCCTATAAGTGATTAAGTTGTATAGACGACCCAAACCATTTTGAGGCTGTAATCAGATGGGAATGTTTTATGATTTCTATAAAGTAGTGGTGATCAGTGTGAAGGAGCATCCTCTTCCATTGTGTGTGTGCTCTTGTGTGTGTGTGCAGCACAGAAGTGGATGTACGGTGGTCTAGGCAGTAACCTGCTGTTACAGTACATCGCCTGGGTCACATACCCTGTGGTGCTCATCACATTCTCCGCAGGATTCACTCAGATCCTCGCCCCTCAAGCCGTCGGTAAGATGTTCTATGTAAACAGTTTGCGCTATGAATCTATCTAATTCCTGGTGTGTGTTTGACTATTCTAATTGGTTCCCTAATGCAAGGTAAGGCCTTCAAGGACATGGGCCTTTTAGTGGTCACGTCGGCAGAAAAAATCCATAAAGTGATGAGATGAGCATACACAAAACTATATGAATATCAATCAGCTTTCTTCATCTGCTCCTCCCTCTAGGTGTAATTTATGTCCCTCATCACATCTTCCAATAATTGCTTTCCTTCAACTTGCCTTTCCCTGTCTCTTTGTCATTCTGCTGCCTTCAGGATCAGGCATTCCCGAAATGAAGACCATTTTACGAGGGGTGGTGCTGAAGGAGTACCTCACCTTTAAGACGTTTGTGGCCAAAGTCATTGGGCTGACCTGTGCTCTGGGCAGCGGCATGCCTCTGGGGAAAGAGGTACGGTAATATATTCAACTCATTAGACCTCACTCATGACATATCACTTCTAAGATTTCTTCTGAAATTCCCAGGATCTAAAAATCATTACTCCTTCAGGCACTTTAAAGTCACGTAAAAGAAAAAAACTATGATTTATGGCTAATAGAGCTTGCTGTATCCATTTGCAGTGTAATAAAATTGTTGGCAAATTTATTCAAGCAAGATTTCTGCATACATTTAAATGCCAATGTTTTATCCAGTGTTAATCTTGTGCGTCTGGCCGTGCACCGTGTCTATTAACACATGTATCTCTGGTTATCTTTGGCAGGGGCCCTTTGTGCATGTTGCCAGTTTGTGCGCAGCTCTCCTCAGTAAATTCATGGCAGCCGTGTTTGGAGGGATTTACATGGTGAGGACAAAACACAAATGCACCTTACTAGAACATAAAGAAACTTCAAACACACAGTGAAATCCCCCCTCCCCCCTCGGTACCTGTCAGGAGGAGGAGAGACACTTTTTGATGCAAATCCCACCAGCAGCTCAGATGGATATTAGACCAAGCCCATGGGATTCTTATCAAGCAAGTTATCAAGCAGTTATAATGAGAAAGGAGCTCATTACAGGCAGAGGCTGTAACCTTTAGGCCTTATGTGGTTTTGATACAATAAAATGACCTTTGAGGAGCCAGATTATTGCTCAAAGGGGGTGGGGAAAACAATACAAATAAAGTAAATAAGAAATGGACAATATTTAGATGTGCTTGCAGATTATAAGATGCCTTTAAGTCCAAGTTTACAAAATATAAAATAAAAACTGCCATTACTAGTGAGCAAATATCCCCAAATGTATATTCATATAAATTGTAATTATGCATCCCTGTAGACACCCTTTTACATCTAAGTAATACAAAATGGACAGATAAAGCTTCTGAAACTGTGGTAAAGCTGGACCACAAACTATACCATCTGTAATGTTCTGCAATATTCTGGTACTTGACTTGTCCATGTTTATTTTGATGTAGCATAAATGAACACATTGGAAATACATACACAAAGCTCAAAATGCTCAAGTAGTCGTAATTTTCTGTTAATTTCATCTTATTTAACTGAACTTTTACCTTTGGTTCAGTAGAGATTGGCAATTCCAGGCCTGAAATAATCCTGATGATTCTAGTGAAGGTGTTTGGAGCACTTCCTGTATCGCCACATGACATCACAAGGTGTATTTTCTGTTTGAAAGAAGAACTTAACTTGCAGGGTGTGTGGATTAAATATGTGTGACTGAAACAAAACACAATTCTGGGTATATTTTTTTTACAAAGAAACAACATTATAACATAGATCAGATCAAAATGGGCCCTTTAAATGAAAAAAATAGAGAATGTATGATTGTAAAGTAGTGTATATTTGGTACTTTAATAGTTTTTTAACCTGCCCAAGGAGATTGAAACAAGCTTTAGCTAAAACATCTCTTCTTTTTGCACATGATCCCTGTTAAAATAAAACACTAAACTAAACATTGCAGCAAAACAAAAGCCCAATCTGAAATCCTTTGACTCCTCTTTCAGGACACAGTGTCACTCATGTGAGACCGCCCCATGCACGGCCCTGTGCTCTCTCCAAATCTGCCCGGGACTAATCTGGGCCTATCACTGCCAGAGCTCTCCTCCATGCCCCAGCAACCCCCAGTATGGAGCAAGATAGACCCCAGCGAGACCTGAGAAGACTGCACAAAAACACACTCCCTCTATTATACCTAATCAAACTGTGGACATATTTGCAGAAGCCCATTTTGCAGCTTGTATAACACTGTGGGATAATAAGCTGGAACACCTCCAAGAAAAGCAAACAAAAAAAAAGGTAATTTCTTCACTCACATTTCTCTTTCTGTCTTTCCCTGTTTACGCTAAAGGAAGAGCCCTGTGAGGGGAGCAAGGTATGAAAACACAAGTCATACCATTATTAAACCACGCTGTCCATTTCTCATGTTGCCGCCGAGACTGATGTCTTTTCCATTTGTGTTTGGATGTGCTCAATGGAGTGTCACCGCGACACATGGGTCTGTGTCCCATCCGGCTATTGCACAAACATCTCATTTCATAGCGTCAACACTCAGCCCTGGGTTTGCAATGATTAGATAATTGTTCCACGTCTTGATGGTAATTAGTCGCAGAATACATTTAGTGCTCAGTGCTTTGTTTAATTTGCAATTTTTGGTGTGTTATTTAGTTAGAGATACGGGCTAGTGTGTAGTATTGATACTTTGCAGTGGCATCATACTGGGGGAGTTCTACATGTGTATCTCTGGAGAAATGTCCAGTAGTTATCATGGAGACGCAATACACATCTAATAACGTTTTAAAATAATCTGAAAACTCAAGAAAAAAAATACAAAATGGATTCAAACAAGACATTTTCTGGAGTCTGTGATCCATACGAGTGTTTATGATCCTGTTGTTTGATTTTCAGCAAAAAGGTGAGAAATACTGAAAAACAGTTGGCTAATACTATCTTGTGACATGTTAACAGAAAAGATCATCTCACCTGTTGTAGTATCAGTTAAGTTAATCTCTTTCTGGTCAGATTGTGTTAAAACAAAGATCAAATTAAAGTCTAACTTGAGTTACAGACTTTCAGATAGAGCAGTGCCTACAGTTAGCGTCACACCCCCACAGAATGTGGATGAGCTGCAAAGCATCAATAGTCACAAGCAATGTAATTTAGTATATGCTTAAGTATGGGTGGGTGTGTATAAAGTATGTTTTACATTAGTCCATGACAGTTTAAAATGACACTTCCAGTAGTGCTGTGTGTATGTTCTATAAAGTCTTATGTCCCTGAACGTGGTTGTGTAATGTTTATGTGATATAGGGTCAATAAAGTATGATAGGGCTGGGTGATCTGACCTTTTCATAGTTTGTCTGCATTTGATCTTGTTTTCAATTAATGGACAATCATTTTTGTTTTGTTTTTTGTCCTTATAGTTTACTGACAAGGTTTGTACTGCAAATATGCTCAACTGTTGAAGGTGGGATATTTTTTCTAATGAAAGAGTGCTTACTAATCCATGATAATTATGATTATTATAATTGTCATGGGCAAGATTATGATACAATTTTAATTGAGCTCTATTAAGCCCTGTTTAGTAGCATTGGCTTTTTCATTAGAAATGCATGAGTACCACAGTGTGCATGTGCCCACTTGTTGATGTTGTAGATAAGCTTGGCAGTGCCAGTGCATGTGTAGGTCTCTGTATGCTCTTGTGTGCCCCCTCTGGATAGAACGAGCTGAGGAACACGGAGATGCTGTCTGCCGCCTGCGCCGTGGGGGTGGGCTGCTGCTTTGCCGCCCCCATCGGAGGTGAGACCACACAACGCTCCTCACAACGCTGTCTCATTATGCTCCATAATTACAGGAGCTAATTAGATAAGGGGGGAGACTCACTGTGCAGAACATTTGGATATGCCACTGTTCATGAAATTCAGTGTCGTAAATGTTGAAAGTGAAACCTAATATACAAGTTTCTATGACCGCTGACCTTTTCTCACGTTGTCAAGTTACCCTTTATCACCTGAGAGCGCAGCGTACTGTCATACATGAATGACTGACTTGTTTGGGCAATACACCACAGCAAAGAGAAGAGTTGATATTAAGTTATTTTGTGATTTATGCTATAATGTTGTTTCCTCATCAAAAACATCCCTGGAGTTGTGTTTTGTTTCATTCACACGTTTATCACACAAACCCTCCATATTTATATACTATATACATACATGCATACATAATACATACATACACACACACACACACACACACACACACACACACATACATACATATACATACACACACACATACACACACACATACACACATACATACACACATGCATACATACATAAATACACACATACATACATAAACATACATACATACATACATACATACATACATACATACATACATACATACACACATACATACATACATATATACATACCTCTGTCAAATATGTAAGTTTTCCATGTGGTCTCTTTTGGGTTCAGGGGTGTTGTTCAGCATCGAAGTGACCTCCACATTCTTCGCCGTGAGAAACTACTGGAGGGGCTTCTTCGCCGCCACCTTCAGTGCCTTCATCTTCAGAGTGCTGGCCGTGTGGAACCAGGAGGAGGGTAAAGGGCCTCATATATCTGAAGTTATTTCAGTTATCAGGAAAGCAACAGTATGTAACCTTTTTGCCAAGAATAAAGTAAAGTAATAGCAAGGTTTTTTTTTTTTTTTTAATTGTATTTGTTTTTATTGAACTGAAAAACAAAGGTCTGTATTCCACAAACCTCACTCTTATTTCATCAGGAGAAAGACCCCCAGCTGCTTGTTTCCATAGAGTTATTGTCAGTTTGGCTATTGGTAATATGGCACAAAACCTCCAGAGTATGTATTTTTTCCAACAGTCTCCTTAATGATTTTGCTAGGTTAAATGAAAGAAAGCACAATATTTTTATAACAGATTTTTTTTTTCATTTAGTTCTTGGGGTGCCCAGTGGAATTTTAAACAGTGTCTATGGTGTACTATTCTCTAAGGTGACATCTTTTGCCTGTCCTCAGAGACCATCACTGCGCTCTTCAAAACACGCTTCCGTCTGGATTTCCCATTTGATCTACAGGAGCTGCCAGCATTTGCCATTCTGGGGTTAGCGTGCCACGTTTTCACACAAACTAAGATTTGATCCACACGGCTGGATTGTCACAAAGAACAGTGCATGAAATTAAAGTATTTAGTCTGCTGATTTAAAAAGGAAGCAGTGTTTTAAATCAGTGCACTTTCTCATTTAGTGAATGTTGTTGAAATGTTAAATACGAGAGAAGAAAAAATATTAAGAAATGGTTTACTGTCAAAGGAAGTCTCAGGGGATTGTGCAGTACTTTCTTATTCACCCTCAGATGTTTGAAGATGGTTTTGTGTGTGTTTAGAATCGCCTGTGGATTCGCTGGAGCTCTGTTTGTCTATCTGAACAGGCTCATAGTGGAATGCATGAGGAAACAGAAGACTATCAACAAGTTCCTACTGAGAAAGTAAGGATCTGAGCTATAGTCATCTACATGAATTATGCACGTGGCTTTAATGGATCTTTTTGTGTGATTTCTACTACAATAATAAAAAAGACGCACATGTATAATAATACTCGCCTTAAAGATGCACTGTGTAACTTGTCTGTAACCTGTTTGTCTCCATGGAGATGTCAATGCTTTAGATTTTAATTGACAGTGTGAAGCCACAGTATAGTCTTAAACTTGTCTCTTTTGCATTTATTCAACTACAGGGGTTGTTCAATTCTTACAGTTAGTGGGGACAAAAATCGAACCTGTTATTTGGCTTGCAATTCTCCATGGAAATTCTTGAGTTCATGGTCATACTGTGGAACATTTTAGGCACATCTCCATGGAGACAAATAGGTGACTGCACCATGAAGCATGTAAATACAGGCTTTAATGTTGCACCCTGTAACTTTTGTGTAGGAGATCTGCCACTTGCCTCTTTCTGTAGAGATGTTACTGCTTTATTTGGAATGTTTTACATTATTAAACGTGTCAGTCTTCATAGAGACAGTGAGAATGTTTTTCACATATTTTAGACCACTTGAATAATTCACTAAATGCAAGAATGTAAGAAAAACTTAATAGTGCTTTTTTTTTGCTTTTTTTTTTTAAGAAGGCAGTACTGAAGAACAGGCAGTGCGTTACATCACGAAACACAAAATGAAACAAAACTGGCACAAAAATGGCACTTGTTAGCAGGTCTTACTGTTATGGTGCAAGTTTTACATCTAGAGTTTTTAAATTACTATTTACAAATGCTTGCAAACTGGTTTACTGTTACTAAAAAGGACGTTTTAAGAGAAAACAGATCTATATAGTATTTGGACTTCTTCACCTTGTGTGTGTAACATGGAGGCCCACATTACAGAGTTGTGGCAGTGGGTTTGGGTGGTAGAAGTAGGTCAGTTGATCACATCAGAGTTCATATTTAGCCCTTACATTTGAAGTTTGGCCATTGGCTTTGACATGGGTCTCGCTAACGTAGCTGCAGTCCCTCTCTCCCTGTCAGGCGCCTGTTGTACCCGGCTCTGGTCACTCTGCTGGTGTCCACTCTGACGTTCCCCCCGGGCCTGGGGCAGTTCATGGCTGGGCAGGTGAGTCCACAGTCCATTTGTCTTCTGTTGTTGCCACTAGAAACAAATGAAAGCTGTCAGTTGTGTGTAAAGCGTGTCGGCCTCAGGTCAGACATAATCTTTTACTCTCCTCATCCAGTGATGCTAACTGCCAAGACTAATGAGAGGAGATTTATAAGTAGATTTACTTGGTTTTTGGTGTTGGCCCAAGCTGCATAACAATGAGCCAGGATGGATGGTCATGCATGAAAAAGTCTAAAAGCAATTTTATATATATATAGCAAACACAGAAATTGACAGAAATGTAGCGTCAGATTTCAGGACTGCAGCCTCAGTGAATTACTCTGCACTGAACTCTGTGGCTTTCCCAAAACTCTAGTTTCCTGCAGTTTCTTTAGAAATGTAAAAGCACAGCGCAAGCAATCATGAATCAAACATTTCTGACAGCTTGAAAACACAACTCTGGGAAGCTGTTCTTTACTTATTCAATATTTCAGTCAGATATGATAGGTTTATACACAGTTTGTATTTTTGTCTAATCTGGTTATACAGGAACATGCAACATATTGTGTTAAAAATGTGAATTATAAATAGGTTTTCTGATTTAGATTTTTGGCTCCTCTAAAAGGCTTATGAATCAATGGACAGTGATGGAGCATGGTACTCAAACCTGACTTTATTTTACTCAGCTAGTCTAAGCTTAGTTTGTTCAAGACAATAATAACATAATCAGAACATCAGATAATATAATCATCTTTATTTTGAGCAATGACAGAGCAAACAGACGGTAGTACAGAGATGAATGGAATCTGTGCAATTTGAGTCTCAAGTTGTTTAAGATGATACATTTTGTTCTTATTAGTGTCACAACTCAGATCATCCAATGTTCACTGTGCATGTGGACATGAAGACACTTTGTCCAACATGAGCTTGATTGTGTTGTGGCTGTACAGTGTTGTGCTCATTAAAGTCCTACGCCGTGCTCACAGCTGACGCAGCACGAGTCCCTGGTGGCTCTGTTTGACAACCGGACGTGGTGCCGACAGGGCGTGGCGGAGGAGTTTGACTACATCAGCCACCATCACGCCTGGAAACACCCCCAAGTCAACGTTTTCATCACACTCATCCTCTTCATCATTATGAAAGTATGGGAAAAATCTAAAAAAAAAAAAATTACAGTTCAATCATTAGTATGTATTAGATGAGATGCATAGATTTATACTTTTTTTTTTCAGTTTTGGATGTCCGCTGTTGCCACCACCATGCCGGTTCCTTGTGGAGCCTTCATGCCAGTTTTTTTAATAGGTGAGAAAAATGGCTTGTTTTTGTTAAAGGAACACTGCGTCATGATGGGCTGTGTGTGTTCTTTTGGCGTTTGATTGACAGGTGCAGCATTTGGTCGCCTTGTTGGAGAAATAATGGCGGCTGCATTTCCTGATGGTATCCATGCCGATGGCACCGTGTACCCCATAGTTCCTGGAGGATACGCAGTTGTCGGTATGCTATTTCAGTAAATGATGCTACACTATGAGAACAATGTTATGGACACAAGGAATAGCTTTGCTTGCCTTTGGTTGGTGATGTGTTCAGGTGCGGCGGCCCTGTCCGGAGCAGTCACGCACACTGTCTCCACGGCAGTGATAGTGTTTGAACTCACTGGTCAGATTTCACACATCCTGCCCGTTATGATAGCTGTCATTCTTGCCAACGCTGTAGCTCAAGCACTGCAGCCTTCACTCTACGATTCAATCATTCGTATAAAGAAGCTCCCCTACCTCCCCGAGCTGGGAATGGGACACCACGAGTAAGTGTGTCTGCCACTGGTTATGTTCACACGCACACACCAAAAATCTGATGATTATCTGATTTCTGGAGTTATCCGATTGGTGAAATGTCAGGTAAATGTCTGATCTAAGTAATCTGATGCTTTTCCTTTTTAGCACAAATTTGTGCTAAAAAGGGCGTAGTAATGTGACAACATGTGAGAAAATGTTAAAGACTGAAAAAAGTTATCTTAAAATAAATTTTCCACTTAGATGAGATATGTCATTTAAATAATCTTAAAGGTCTAGAAATTAGATTATAATCAGATTTTGGTGTGTATATGAACAAGACCTGTAGGCTATTGTTTTACCTTATTGTTGATGTTATCTGATTTTTTTTTAGTGACAAGTTTAATGTGTCCTGTGCTGACTTGTTTATGAAACTGTTGTGAACAATTAACTTTGTAGGAAATACAACATCCGAGTGGAGGACATCATGGTTAGAGATGTGCGTTACATCACACTCAGCTCTACTTATCGAGACTTGCAGGAAATGTTGCAGACAGGGCAGCTCAAAACACTGGCCTTGGTTGAATCCAGAGGTAAGAATGCAATGTAAAGATGTTTTGGGATCATTGGGATTTTGGGCCATTTCAAATTGGTACATTAACCCAGCTAATCTTTTTTTTTTTATGAAAGCAAACAGTGTCATAAAGTTAAACATATGGAAAATGATGGAAAAGAATGAACATTCCACTAGAGACATACATGCAGAAACCTCCCAGCATGTCACTGAAAGGCATCAATTCCTAACAGGAATTAACAGGAATCCTGAAGTCTCTGGGGTTACTACTTTCTTGTATTAAATAAAAGCACAAACTGACTTGCTCTACACATCACAAAAGTCCAGAGTTACCTTTGGGTGAGTGATATCGCCGTTTATGTTTCAGAGTCCATGATCCTGCTGGGCTCCATCGAGCGGTTGCAGCTTCAGTCTCTGCTCACTCTGCAGTTGGGTCGCCAGCGCAGGCTCGAGTACCTCCGGCAGATGGCGCAAGACAACGGGACCCAGGACCCTCTGCCCAGCCTGACCTCGGACAGCAGCTCTAGCTCCCCCTGTGGGCAGACTCACATCATCAACGCCACTCCTCGCACTAACGCTCGCCAAACGGTTCGCTTTTTGGTGAGCACGCAAGAGGTGTGAGGCGACCGGGGACGGGGTGAGGGCGGGCGGCACCAGCTGGAGCATGGGGGCTAGCATGTAGCAGTAGGTAAAGGCACAGAGGGGGTAATGGGCAAATGGGGTAAGTGTAATTGATACTTTCTGTGTATACGTAATGATAATGAGTATATCACCTTCTGTTTACATGTAGTGAATGGTTATATGTTTGATGTTTGTGGCGTCTGTGCCCTTACCTGTGCTGTCCTGTGCATGTGCTGTGTCTGTCTGCATGTGTTTGCCTCTGTCTGGCTCCTCTCTTAATGTATTTTCTACATAGATCTCTACAGAAGAGACGTCTTCCTTCAGCCCGGCAGTGTCCAATTTGCAGCTTCCTCTCAAATCTGCCCTGAAAACAGTATCAGCCATCAGTGACACAGAGACACCAAATAGTATGTATCCTATGTACAACATGCATCTGGGTGTAAAAGGAATTGTATGTACCCTACACTCTTACTGTGTGTTTGTTTTTTTAAAAGGGTATCATAATCACCTGGGTTGCTAGTTGCATATGTGTCCTAAGCCTAACACATGTAAAACTCACTCACTGAGCTGTTGAGGCTGCTCTAGGATTGATCAGTGGCTACATGTGCTGGGGTTTACGTACTGAGGATTCAGATCAGGGGGGGTCCTTCAAAACAACTGGATTTTATTACTGAAATGTCTTGAAAACCGTAACATCAAATTATAACAAATAAAAACTAGGCCATCAAACTGTTTATTTTTGTAATTTAGAATATATTTAATGTTGTCTCCCTTGTTTCTGAGAACACAGATCAGCATTGTTTATGAAATTTGGAATAATCAAATTACTGCTGTTTTCTCTATTGTGGTATCATGGAGTTAGACAAACAAGCCTTTACATAATACTTAGTGCAACTGATGTTTGTAACAGCACAGACCTAATGCTGCTTTTCAGGCTCCCAGACTCTTTCGTGCACGGACCAGGACAAGGAGCTGCTGGAGGTGAGCACACAAGCACAGACCATGTGAGAGCAGATGTGACATGCTCGTAGATGTAGTGGTCTCCCTCTGCTGACGGGCAGCCCCCAACCATGGGCTGTATGCTTTCATTAAAAAAAACAAACACTGGAACTAAAAAATACTTGAGTTAATTCTTTACTTTGCAGCCCTGCTTAATGAGTTAACATTGGGATTAAAATGAAGTAGCTTGTTTGATAAGTCTGCACACAGTTACACTTGTGTGTGGACCGTCATGTAAACAAAGCTGCTGTAATAGAGCCTGTGCACATGACTGTGGTGTGACAGCATGCACAGATAAAGTCAGTCCCAAACAAACAGCCTTCTGTGAGCACAGGTGTTCAGAATATCATTATTGTGTGTAATCGCCACGGTGAGCATGTGTGTGAGGGAGCATGCTGCAGCATTTGAAACTGAAGCTGTTCATTCAACTACACCAGACATGTTAGTATTTATACAGCTGTGGAGCAGATTAAAAAAAAAGGCTGATCATCAGATATTTGACTTTTCTCAGCGGGAAAAGTGAAGTAATAACATGATACAGTTAAGTTAGCAGTTAGAGTCATTAATGATGCTCTCCAAGAGCAGCTGTACTGGTAAAAGCAAGTGAAAATGTTCAGCTTCAGTTACCGCCGTCATCTTGTCAGTATGTAGGCCTAATGCTTGTCCCAAAATTAATGTAAGACCATTTAAGTTTCTTAACACATTAAGGGACAGTGTTAAGGTACAACTGATGGAGACCTCAATGCTTTGTGGTCTTCATAATGTCTCATTTCCCCACATCGTTTCCTCATAGTGTTGTGTAACATCAAGCCTCTGGTGCCTTCATTTTCTTCTTTGCTGAAGTAATTATAGGCTATCAGCAACATTGTGCTCACTTGGTGGTTCTCCTCTGGAGAAGTGGGTTTGAGATCCAATGTTGCAGTGTGCCATGTTGTGGGTAAATGTCCACTCTGACTGACGCTGTGGTCATGTTGTGTTGATGCCTCCTCTCTGCCCCTGGAAGAGCCCTGGGCCGGCTCCTCCTGAACACAGAAAGGCCAGGCCCAAACGCATGAGGATCTCCATGGCGGTAAGACTGTCTGCCGCCTAGAGACTGTTGCCTAGTAACCGTTGCATTGCGACAAGCACACAGTGAGGGCAGAACCAAAACATTTGTGGTGCAGCACCGACAGTATTACATGGCTCTGTAGTGAGTGAGAGGACGTGAGAGCGCCCCGTAGGTGTTTGTGCTGTGGCAGAGGGTCCTAACCTGACAGGAACAGCACGTCAGCATCTGATTTTGCTCACTAGATTATTACACGTGTACTTAATAACATTAGCTGTCTTTATTCATGTGAAACACACTGTCTTTGCCTCAGAGTTTTAGCAGTATTTTACTACTACCTTCAAATCAAAAGTTTGTTTTTCAGGACTCTGAAGTGGAAGACCACATGAGCCCAACAGAGGTTAGGTCTTCAGTGACATTATGAAATACACTATTAGTAATTATGTGCTGAATAGGACTTGTCACTTGTCTGACTTCAGATTTCAGTGTGGGAGGAGCAGCAGCTCGACCAAGCTGTAGATTTCAAGAACTGCAAGATTGACCCTGCTCCCTTCCAACTGGTTGAGCAAACCTCGCTACATAAGGTACCAGTCTCACTTTAGAAGTATTAGAAAACGTAATAACTGAGTTAACTTCAAGAATTAAATTAGGTGTTAAAGCGTACCTCTGGTACATGAACATATGAATATCACCTTTACATTTTACTTTTACAACTTCAACAGTTTAATTTGTTTAACTTAAACTTAGTCATTGTTCACAGACTCACACCATTTTCTCCCTGCTGGGCCTGGACCATGCTTATGTGACCAGTATGGGGCGTCTGGTTGGAGTGGTGTCTCTCAAAGAGGCAATTTCTATATTCTATACTTTGTTCTTACTTGACTGGCCTTTAATGTATTGTTTGACAACATTTTTGCTCTTGTTGCAGTTGCGTAAAGCCATTGAGGGCTCAGTGACAGTGACAGGGGTCAAAGTGCGTCCCCCTTTGGCAAGTTTCCGGGACAGTGGCAATACCACAAGTGTATCTGAAGTAACTGAACTCCACAAACTGTGCATCCGCCACAGGGGCCTCTCATTACCACGGGAACTTAATCGCCTCAAAATGGAGGATGATGCCAATCCTCAATTTGAAGAGATTCCTGTCAATTTTTCAGATCAATGCACTTTACAATTTGCAACAGGCCAAACTGTGGACATTAGAGAAGAGCTAGTTCTCCAGGATAGCCCCTCTTTTGCAGAGGACCAATCAGAATTCACATTTGACTGTAGCCCCTCTCACACAGAGGAGTCAGAACTGGCCTGTGACTATGACCCTCCCAGTCAGACTCCAGAGCCGGATGAAACCCAACAGGAACAAGGTCAGAATCTGGACCAATCAGAAGCGGAGGAAGAGGGAAGCCCCGCCCACAGTAGTGACCAATATGAATGATGCGCAGGGATACATGTGTTGTCTCAAGTGTTACATTACAAGTCCAGCCTGGCTATATGTATGTATTTATAGAACTTGAGGTGTGAATGACAAATAAGAGACTATATCCAACGAATACTTTTTAAACTATTTGATCTTACACCAGAGGAAGAGGGCGTAACACATAGTTGTGAGGGGAGTATTTTTTGTTATCACTGCCATTACCCCATTATAATCTTACAAAACTTTGAAGTCTCCTAAAACAAAAAAAAGTCTTGATAAAATAATAACAAACGATTTTAAACAGGATAGGCTTGCTAAATGTTTGAGATTGTGCGTGTGCGAGTGTGTGTGTTTTGCAGGAGAGGAATACAAATGAATCTAATTGCAAAGAATAGTTATAAATAATCAAGCACATCAATATATTGTATTACGGAGCACAGGAATCAGACATATTTACTACCTACAAATAAGGCTGGCATTTTTTATAGATTATTATAAGCCTGATATGCAAAAAGGATATTTTTGTTATTTTGTTTGTTTAAATATAGCATTATAACTGTCTTTGATTGCAGCACTAGGACATATTGTGTTTCTTGTACGTCATATGTCCACCCCCAAAATTCAACAACAAAAACAGGCAGCTCTTGTTAAGACATAAGGTTCAAGCTAAAGCACACAGTAATCACCACTACTGAAAACTAGTTAAGCCAATATTAAAATGGAATAAACTGCCTCGAATGCTTAAACTGTGTGAAATGTTTCTAGCATGTTACAAGAAGAGTACAGGCTGATGTACAGAGCACACTTGCACCCTGTAGATATATTTACAGTTATGCATCTTTATGACATGAGCAGCCTGGCCTCTCTTTAGCACAGTCCGAGTCTGTGGGGGTCTATGCGTCTGTTGGTGTGCGTGAGAGACATATCATCAGGTTTCAAATGGATGTAATTGTCAATTGTACAAATATTTTAAATCATGTTTTCATTTGCACTAATCAGGGCTTTTTGTCTGTATATTTGTGCATCTCTTTATTTGCGTCTTTTGCATTGAGAATGTAAAATAGTGGTTGGCCATACAAGTAAAAAGAGTCGAGAGCTATTTTACAGCGTATCTAGTTAAGCAATAAGTCTGTAGTACCCTTTATATGGCACTGAACTGCTTTGTACATACAAATATAACGACATGCTTGTACAGGAGAATTATACATTTGAAATCAAGCAGCCACTGTTATTTTTCAGAGAACATAAATTGTTTTGTACATGAGTGAATGATTAAATTTAAACAAAAAAATGTCTGTTTTGTGAGGAAAAACAAAAAAACACAAACCATATCTTAATACCAAAATGTATATTTAATTACTATTCATTTTCAGACATTCAGTATCAAACATAGCCCACACCACATGACAGCATGATCCAAAAACAACACTACAAAATACTCATAAAAAAACAATCGGACACATGGCTTCACAAAACTGTACAAAACTCAGTGAAAACAACAACTTTACATTCAGTTGAACTCTCCAACGGATACTGTTCACAGCAGCAAGTGACATGGAGCAGGGGGGAGTGTGGAGGGGCTCAGATGAGAAGGAAGTGAGAGGAGGAGACGAGGAAACGAGGAATCCAAGATCAGGGGTGGGAAAGAATGGAGGTGAATGAGTGGAACAGTTAAAACATTGTAATATTCAGAATTAGGGATATAAAAAGGTAGATACTGCATTGGCCGTTGCATTATTTTTGGCAAGATGCGTCCGCCATGATTTATTTTTTTTAAATTAATGGTAAAGGAGGTCAAACTACATAGACAAGAAACAACATGCAATTTGACCAGTTTTCACACATTACATTAGAACAATATCGACTGTAAGGATATTTTTTCTAAAGCAGACTTGCCAGAAACAGACATACCCAGTGATTCATCTCTTTTGTTTCACAATATTGTACTGTTTTTCATGTATTCAACACATACACATTTTGGCAAATCACCAAGGCACTGTCCCTAAAATCATGTCAATCCATAAATGTCTTAATAAAGAAAAGAAGGCTCAACCTTTCCCTGATGACCGATCCAGTTTGGCCAAATGTGATATCTATCTTTTTATAACTATGTCCAGAATCAACACACTCCAAGAGACAAAGATAGACAGCACATCACATCAAATATTCTTTCTCATCTTTCCCCTCTTCATCCTGCTCCTCTTCCTCATCAAACGAGGCCACTCCAGAGGACGCCCGATCGGAGAAGAACCGCCGCCCGATTGGAGACCCGCAGTGCCACGTGCGGATCTCCTGGAACACGCTGCCTTCCTCGTCGTCCTCCTCTTCCTCCCCGGGCGACTCCGAGTGAGACGTGGAGTAGCAGGAGTCGAAGCGGCTGCTCCGAGCTCGGGGTCTCCACTCGGGCTTCTGGTGGACGCACACCTCGCTCTGGGGGGGGCCTCGTAACGCAGCGGGTCGATCCTCGCTCTCCTCCTCTTCCTCTTGTATGAACGGGCTCAGGCTGTGGCTGGGCAAAGTGGGTGAGTCAGTGTGAGGGGCGGGCCGGGCGC
>KN513117.1:31338-49191 GCA_000787155.1 Scartelaos histophorus | reverse complement strand
GCCTCCTATCCTCACTTCCTCCTCCTCATCTTCGCCCCATCCCCCCGTCCTCTCTGCATCAAACAGTCCAGTGCCCTTCACCAGCCGCTCCCTCA
Organism: Scartelaos histophorus; assembly: GCA_000787155.1. Lineage (NCBI taxonomy): Eukaryota > Metazoa > Chordata > Actinopteri > Gobiiformes > Gobiidae > Scartelaos > Scartelaos histophorus. The sequence continues at coordinate 49,096 of KN513117.1, read as the reverse complement.
CTCTGCTCAGAGAGGTAAAAAAGATCACAACTTACATTTTTAAATGAAAAAAGATACTACATATATACTGGAGATTTTGTGTATGGGTAATGATACGGTTAAATGATTCTACAGACACATTTTTTTATGTTAACTTGACAATGTGCAGCAAGCCTCATCATGAAATTATGGGAGATTTTATGTTTCTATTATTATATTAATTAACATTTGCTCAAGTCATGGAATGTGATAATTTATTATTGTATTATTATAAGTACAAATTAAAAACTTCATATTGACTTGATTTTTTAAATTCCAAACAGATGTTCTGTCGGACACAGTGGCCTTCTCCAGAAGAGTACAGTCAGCTGGAGGTCCAAACCAGTCTAGGACGCACTGACATTGTGCGCTGGTTCAAGGACCACCGATCTGCTCTAAAAAATGGTGAAACACTAGAGTGGATGCAAGAGCACCTGAAAGCAAAAAACAAATCAGAGAAACCACAATGTATTTCTATAGAAAACTTGCCTGCAAAAGGTAAAATCCCTTCAAAACATTAGTGTATGAAATAAAATGTTTCATACATTTTCTTTAAGCGATTTCTTTTATGCATTGCAGAAGAAAACACTGGTGAGAATATCACAGAGCACTCAAAGCAGTTGGACCAAGACAGAGTGCAGTGGTTACCAGAACAGCTGGACCAGGGAGTAACTGTCCTGACGCAGTCAAGGCCAGACAAAACCAGTGACAATGCTGCAGACAGTGGGAGGTGACTGCTCTCTTCGGGAACAAAATCTATTTCTGTCTGTGTGGAGAATACTTTAGGCAATGACTAACTATTGAAATTGTGTGCTTTTCAGGTGGGTGAAGGTGACTGTGGAGGTGGGGGAGGACCCTCAAGCAGCTGCAGAAACAAATATTCTAGGTTTGGAGCAGCCAGGCAGGGTTACAGGCTGATGTAAGTAGAAACTAAATAGAAATATTTTAACTAACTAAAGGTTACTTGGGTCGAGCTGGAATAGCTCAGCACTCATCCACCAACCCCCACCAACATATTGCCATTGTGTCCTTGGGCAGGTCACTTCACTCGCCTTGCTTATGTATAAATGCTGTGTGTGAGTATTAAGTGGCAGATGGAGGGCCAAGATGACTACATAAATGAATGAATTTAACATCTGAGATAATAGAAAATGGAGTGTAAACTAAGAAGTGTAAATGGTGAACTGTTTCTTTAAGATGCCACAGCTGCAGTCCCTTTGGCCCAGGAAGTTACCACTGTGTAATTAACACACTTCAAAGCTGTGCCTGGATTGGCCAGGATGGCAGCTTGATATTAGGACCAAATGATCATTACCACGTTCACACGTGCGTACAAGACCTTTGCTAATATCCCGTCCATAAATATGTCCTCTTGTTCTGTTGTTTTCAGAGCTGGTTGCTTTGTTCTGATCGTCATGAGAAAACCCAACATAGATCGTAATAGTGAAGAAACAGTCTCGCTGAGATCTCATCCTGAAGCACCATGGACCTTGGAGATTTGCACTGAAAAGCACTTAAGTGTGGTGCGTAAATGGACATAAGAGGAGTGCCAAAGCTGGACTTGATGCATTGTTCTTACTACTAAGTGTGTTTTTAAAGCACCATGTAAATAATTTTCTGTATGGGGTGTTTGTACAGTTTTACTAAGAGGGCACTTTTGGTTACCGTTTTATACTGCCCCAAACTGGAATGTTATTGTTTTATGATCAAAGTGTATAATAATCAAAAAATATTGTCATATTTTTGAAAATCATTATGTTCATTAGGCGTAGTCACTAATGGCACTTACTGTACATATTCCTGTCATTGTAATAGATTAAGTAATGTAAGACATTTTCAGCTTAACTGTACCAGCCATTTGGAAACTAACCTTTCCTTATTTCTGCAGCTTCGTATTAACTTGGGCTCGTAATATTTTGCTAGTGAGAGTGAAAATCACTTACACTGGAAAGTGCTAGAAGTGCAATTAGAGGGAATAACAGTGTTTGGAGAAACAGCCACAGCTTTACTGAGGGTTTGCAGTTCTGGGCAAATAGAGCTGCATTAGCACAGACCAAGGAATGAAAGCACTGTATGTCCTGATGTCTTCTCTATGAAAATGTTTTGCCTCAGTATATAAGATGTGTTCAAATGGTGCCGAATGTGGGGTTTGCATACTGAGTGAGTTTTATTTTATTACTTGAGGTGTGTCTTGTTTTGTTCTGCCACGCTGCCTTTGAAGCTTTCACCTGACATGTCTTTGTCTCTAAACCTGGTACAGTCCTCTCAATGGTTTATTACAATTTTTCACTTCTGTTGAAACAAACTTGAAGTATTATTGATGGAACATGCATATTTAAGTATAAATTACTCATGCATGGTAAAGTAGTCAAAGCTCCCTCATGATCTGTGACTACACATTTCTTACTTTCCCATCTTTCTAAAAAGACATTGGCACTTAATGCTCTTAAGACATTTCAGGGTGAGGGCGATTTCACTAAAGTGACAATTGGCTAAATGCAAATCCCAGCTTTATATTGTTATGTTTCTTATTTTGCTCTCATTTCGGTTCCAAACTAAGCTCCTTGCAAGTCTTCAGTTTATAGTCCATAGTGATTGAGCCACACTTGGGTGACCCTCTTTTATGAAGACAAACTTTGGCAAAAAAAAAGGAAAACTTGCAAAAGCCTTATGATGAAGTTAGCCACTTTTGTGTAATGACCCTAAAATATACAGCTGGGGTATTATTATAGAAAAGTTTGCATCATAAACTAACCATCATAAACTGTATACCAATCAGCACTTGATTACTAACTGGTCTAAGCAGGTATACGGCAGTGCTTGCTGAATGTCTGTGTATGGCACTGCTTAAGTTTCATGTTTAAAGAATCTGAAATAATGGTAATTTGGGCTTGTAGTAAACACTGCTTGCATTTTCATTTTCTATTATTCTGCTTAAACAGAATAAATACACATTCAACTGTTAAAGTTTTTTCGTGTTGAGACACAAGTCAATAAAGCACAGGGACTAGGTGTACTTTCAATAAAGAACTGTTATATTTACAAAAACAAAATCTAATCCTTAAAGAATTTTGATTGAGACAAAGCTGGAGTCTGAGCCACAGCAGCTCAAACACTTAACACAATGTACAGACCTCCAAACAAAGCTCTAAATAGCTGTAACTGGCAGTGTATTTTCACCAGTACACAAGAAATTACAATATAATCTGACATGGCATCTTAGAAATCAAGAGACAAGATCAAAATCATACAACAGAGTTGTAATTGATCTCTGCAGAAACTTGGTTTGTAAAAAAGGTCAATGATAGACAGGATTAAGAAAAAGTGAGGAGATTTTGTACATCCAAATATATAAATCCATAACTGCCTATTTTCTTCTTGTTCTCTGCTGCACATCCACAGTAGTAGTAAAAGCAAAGCTTGCTGTGAGGTACTACATTAGGAAATTTCTTCTCATCAAACAATTTTTTTCTTGTGAAGAGGCATACATTTTCACCAAAATTACAAACTGCAGTCATTTAAGGTTAAAATTTTGGTAAGGGGGGGGTAAAACTCATTCACCCCCCAGACGAAATCCTTGGCCCCAGTTGTGTCGCCCTGCTCCAAACCCAGCCTGTTCCTGAGGAGCTGCTCTTCTGGTGGGAGGTACTCCAAAGCCTGACACCCCTCCCCTCCTGTTCGGGAAAATTCTATACCTGCAGAGAGAACACAACAATGAGGTTCACACAATCTGAAAATGTTTTCTATAGTCTTACTAGCCACCTAGCTAAACAGAAGCATCTTAATAAGGCTGTAATGTCAAGAACATTATTCATATTCTGTTACCAGTTAAAATGACTTACAAAAACTCTGGTGTAGAGAGGAAAGCACGTCCACCGAGGTCTATGGGGTACTTGAACATAAGGAAAAAGTAGAGGTGGCCTACTAGGTTTCCAATCAGCTCATTCAAAAAACTGCAAGTAAAAACATGTTTAAACCAGTTGGCAACATAAATTGTCACAGATAACTGACTTTACTTACGAGCCACCAATGATGAAATTGAAACCCAGTATAACCCATGGAAGATAGTGTGCCTACAAGAAAACCACAAAATTTAAGGAATGTTTTTTTGTTGTTTTTTTTTTAATTAGTGGACAGGAGTCTTAAATACACCCCTCATTATATTTAACTGTACCTTAAATCTCGTTCCAAACCAGAATGATACAATGGTGTCTTTATTGAACTGAGCCCATACGTACAGCACTGACATAATAAGTGGGATCATCAGCAGCTGAAACAACAAATGTAATTTTATTCCAGTGTTAAAACTAATAAGTTCATTAATATTTTAATTTGTGAATGTTGTCTCACCTGCATGTCCATGAGTAGTCCAACTATCTATAGTTTAGAGTCAAGGACAGTACAATAACAGAGAGACTTGACTCAGAGCTGCCACCTAGTGCCCCATTTTACGATGCAAACATATGAACCCACTGCCCCCTGTTTACCTGATGTGAACTTAAAACTGTCCACAAAATTAGTAAAATGCTTTGAGAAAATGTTGTTAAAAACACACAATACACCAGCTGTAATTGCTTCAGTCATGTAAGGCTTGTTCTACAGACAAAATCAGAGAGAGAGATGGGCAGGGCCCTCTTTGCCGCATATGACCTAGATTATGTTTCTCTCCTCTGCAGGGGTAGACTGACACGGGCCACTGGCACAGAGCCACCCTGACATGGCACAGTGCTGCAGTGGGAGTGGAGTACAAAAGATGGGACGATAACTAAATATGCTGCAATACAGAATAGCCAATAGAACAGTTACTGTGGATAAGGACTATAAACATGTCTTATCTGAATAAAATGATAACGGATACAACAATGCAAATCCAGTTAAAAGTGAGCATGAAGACATAGTCTGCAGGTCTGCCATCAAACGCTCCTGTAAAGAGAAAGACATCGTTTATAACTAAATAATTTAAATTTCTTTAAATTCTGTGATGTTTTGGACATTTTCCTTTATTAAATTTTGTCAATAATTTGAAAAGAAACTATCAAGCTTTGAGTCTTGGACATGTGAAGCATCACTGGAAAGCACAGGCTTTTATTGTCAAATTAACTAAAATTGCCTCTAAACTAAAGTTAGAAAAATGCACACCTGTCTCCAGCCTTGAGGAGTAGTGGTAGAGGAAATATAGATTGACCAAGTAAAGAAATCCTGTGTTTGGGAAGATTGGAAAGTACAGGGTGGACGTTATAGGCCTCCATAACTGCAAAAGAAAAGACGTCATTGTAAACAACTGATTAACAGAGTTTTTAAACCAATAAAGTATGTACCATAACATTCAATAATTGTCTAATTGCGTTTTAGAAGCAGTGAGGTACTAAGGTTTTAAAAGGTCTGATTTAAGAGGTTAATTTTCACTGGAAATAAATGTATGTTAAATCTTAATGTAATTATGTACTCTAAGATTTGTTGGCATTTTCCAGACAACTAAACGAGGAAATAAGACAATATTTGACAAACAGGCCAAAATTATAACTAAATACAGCTTTATAAGTTTGTAACGTGATATGCATTTGACAGCATCCGGAAGTTCGTGGATACGTCTCGGTCTCTCATTGGCTGAGCAGAAGCTAAGGCCTTTTAGGTAGTTACTCGTTAGCCACCTGCTAACTGCATTACCATGGACTGCATTACCTACACCTTAAACATAGAAACGACTTTTCTTCGAATACGAAAAAGAAATTAAAATTGAAAACTTACGTGAAATCTATTGAAGAACAACTGTGGTGCCAGCACGAGGTTCATAGGATTAATTAATCCTAGCTTTCCAATGAAGGGAACAATTATAGACCCAGCAAACCATGTTCGGGTGATTAAAGGGATGCTTCTGAACCAGTCTCCGATATCTGACATCTTTCCATACAATCACGGGCAAATATATATGTACAAAGTACTAACTATTCTACAGAAAGTCGATCGTAAACCCTCAAAGACGATGTTTGTCAGCTAATCAGAATTGCTTCTTGGCTAGTTTACATGACGTGGCTAATCGGCTAGCTCAATATGTGACCGTCAGTTACCGAAAACATAACAGTGGAGCCTGTGTGTCTTTCAAAATAAAATGCACGTATTTGACTTTAATGGTCCAACTTCATGGGTCCAACGTTCTTCAAGGAACATTTTATGTACACAATTCATTCGCTTTTATCATATAATCCCTTCCAATACTGTATTTCTGGCAAACATATGTATCTGGGTTGATTCCGTCGTTCATTATCTTTATTATGGAGAAATAAATTACGGAAGTAAACTTGAAAGTTTTGTAAAAAGTCATACAAAGGTTTCTTTGAAAATTTGACTATAACAAAAAGCTTATGTAAATTAAAAGTCGTTGTCGTTTTGTCAGAAGGCGTGCGATATAAGAAGTATTTCATATCTGCTAAAAAAAAACAAAAAAAAAAACTCGTTGTTTTCGGGCAACCATTAGAACTACACCTCCCACAATTCCTCTGTGTATTTACCTTTTTGCCAAGATATGCTACTACATGTATGTGTTACAAATTAAATTAAGGATGCCAAATTGCAATTTACTAGCCTCACAAACTGTCTTTGTCTTAGTTTGGAAGTAATTCGTTTTTTAACCTCAAATTGTTGGAAATACACGATCTAAAACATTGGCTCTTTTTAAAATTCGCGCTGTTTGTTCCGCCTGCAGAGATTACTGGTTAGCTCTATTAGCATTTTAGCTTTACTACTACATTGTGGGTGGTATCAAGAAGCTTTAATTTTTCAATGTAAGAGAGGACATTGACACATATTTTTACAATGCAAGTGACGGACATCGGGAACAAAGAAGATGGGAAAATCTGGCACCGAATTTCAACTTCGACAAAAGGGTAAACAACGTTCTTTGTGTTGTTGTATTAGTTGTGTTACTATTATTCATGGTATTACTATGTATTAGGCACATAAAAACCTGAGTGGTTTTATCAATTTAATTTGTATGAGTTGTTTCACTATTTAACCAAACACCTGTTGATCTCCTCTACCTTTATCCTCTTGAATTCTCTAGAATGCCTTATATTTACTCTATTTTATTTTGTCTTCCAATAATACTGATTGCAGTCATCAAAAATAGTAAACATGAAATAATATACTTTAATTAATTATGCAGTGTTTTACTCTCGTACTATCTGTGTCAGGCCCATGGTGACAGTGATGCGCACTGCACAGCAGGCCAAGACTGTGCGCTTCCTCCATGTTGCTTTTGACACCACAGGAGAGAGCTTCATCGCTGGAGATCATCATGGAAACATCTATGTGTTTGACATTGGGAGAAACAGGTGACTTTGAATGTTTTGGTGAACAGACCAATCTATAACACTCATGCTTAGCTCAGCTCACTCCAAAACATAGTTTTAAACTACTGCTGAATGTGTCCAATCATGTTTTGTTGTGTTGTTGTTTTCGGAGCAGATTTCGACTGGTGCAGAAGACAGGACAGGCCTGCACTGCTCTGGCATTTACACTTCGTCGAACATCAGAATTTCTTGTGGCTTTAGCAGACTACACGATCAAATGTTTTGATAAAGGTGGGATGAACATAATGCATGTCTTAACAAAACCTGACCAAAGATGTACACTTGTTAAAAATGTGGTATTATCAACATGTAAACCTTTCAAGTTCGCAATAGCCTCTGTTTCATCATGTACATCATGTTCATCATGTACAGATACAAAGCAGCTTGTTAGCTGGATGCGTGGCCATGATGGAGCAGTTTCATCCATTTCAGTCCACAGTTCAGGCAGATATGCAATCACCACCTCCTTAGACACTGCTCAGCTCTGGGACCTGGACACCTTCCAGAGAAAAAGAAAGCTCAATGTTCGACAGTCTGTTGCCATACAGAAGGTAAAGATGCACAGCTCCAATACATTTATATTATGTAATAATTTCAGTAAGGTTAATCTGTCTGCTCATGCTGCTGCAAAAGATGGAGCACATTCTTCTGTATTTGAAGTAAAAGTTCTCTCCTTGTCTACAGGTATTTTTCCTTCCACATAGTAACACTATACTCAGCTGTTTCAGTGATGACTCTATCTTTGCTTGGGAAAGTGATACTTTGTTCTGCAAATACCAACTGCCTGTTCCAGACTGTGGACCTCGAATCTCATACAAGGCTTTTACTGTTACCCAGTAGGTTTTCTAATGAACAAATAGAGTGCATTGTTGATCCCATATAAAATGCTTCACAGCACTTGTTCAATGTTAATGACAGAGATGGTAAGAACCTTGTATCAGCGGGGCGCTCCAACCTACTTCATCTTTGGTGTTTGGAAAATAAACAGCTAATCAAAGTGATTCAAATGCCTTCACAAGTCCGAACAATCAGACAACTTGAGTTCTTACCTGACACTTTTGACAGTGGAGCCAACCAGGTGACAAATTACAGTACTTATAATTTTCAGATGCATAATTTTGATTCTTTAAATAACTCAAAATGATCTTTTTGTAGACTCTGGGTGTGCTTAGCCAGGATGGTGTTATGCGTTTCATCAACATCCACACATGCAAACTTCTGTTTCAAATTGGTTCACCTGACAATGCCCTAACTACAGTGGATGTTGGTCCCAATGGTCGACACATTGTTGCTGTCATGGATAATGGTGGCATCAACATCTATAGTTTACAGAGTCTGACAGAAGAATTAAACCAGGTGCCACTTAGCCATCATATATTAAGAGGATTTATGGATTCATCTTGTTAAATCATATTTTAAACTTTTTTTTTCCAGCCTCCAAATTCTCAGGTTGTTGTTGTTAAAGACAAGGACGTTAATCAGGCTGTGCCAAAGGTTAAAGTGAAGTCAGGCGCAGTGTGTAAACCAACTCCGTCTTCAAGTAGACGGGCACAAGCAAAGACCCTAAGACCTGCTGATGCATGTGATGATAAAGTGGTATAAATCTGACATGTCTATCTTTGAGACCAGAAATAATATTGTATATAAGTAAAAAGTTGTGTGTCTCCTGTAGAATGAATTGCCTGCGGGTTTAAGCAGGAAGCGATTGGTGGCCCTGTTGAAGGCATTTGGAGAATATCCTGCTAAATATAGGTGAACATAGTAGTTTTTTTTGTAAATTTCAGTGTCTGTTCTGGGATAATTACAATGTTGTGCTTGTTTTTATAGAATGTTTGTGTGGCGGTCTTTGCTGTTTCTGCCTGAAAACTATGCAGCGTACAGCAGCCTAACTGACAAAGGACTCCACACAGCATACCTCTCTTTGCATGACAAATATCCCATCAAAAGCCAGAAGCTACAAAGGGGACTGCAAAGGTTAACTAGCTCCAAGCTTTAACAATATGAAATTGGGTTACAATAATCCAAGCACTGCTTTCCTTCTCCTAGAGTTCTGTCTGCCTTGGCTCACTGGGCAGCCATCTTTGGAGAGGTGGAGTATCTCCCTCTTGTGGCCTTTCCTTTTGTTAAGCTCTTTCAGAACAATCCTCTGCTCTGCTTCGAAGTAGTTGCCACAGTGATAGGTATGTTTCCAAGTCAATGTTATACTTGAGCGACTTACAACAGTGAGAATTTCTTCTTTTTGTCTTATAGTGAACTGGTGCCAGCACTGGTTTGAATATTTTCCCAATCCTCCTCTCAATATCTTGAGCATGGTAGAAAATGTTTTGGCCCATCACGACAAAGAGCTCCTGCAGCACTTGGTGGACTGTGGCATCACTTCACAGGTAGCAGTCAAAATATTTGCAGTTTTTCAACATTTATCTGTTAAGTTGAAAAACTGCCTTTTCAAATGAAATGCTCACATTTAGTTTATCCATTGTTTTGACAGCTGTATGTTTGGCCCTTGCTTGAAACCCTGTTCTCTGAGGTCCTAACTCGAAATGAGTGGCTTCGACTTTTTGACAACATTTTCACCAATCATCCATCTTTCCTGCTTATGACCTGTGTGGCTTATACCATATGCAGTCGTGAGCCTCTTTTACAATGCTCGCAAAAACAAGACTTTGAGGTAACAGCAATCAATAACCTTTCTCACAGCAAGGATATTTAAAAAATAAAATCTACTATCTAGTATAACCTTTTATTTTAGTATTTCTTTCACCATCGTAACAACCTGGACTTGGGAGCCATGATAAAAGAAGCATACCGTTTGATGAGCAACACTCCTGTGGACATTCATCCAAAGACGATGCTTTCTGACTTCACCCCTCTCACAAAAGGACAGTACCCAATCTTCAATCGATACCCTCAATTCATAGTGGAATACCAGAGTCGTGAAAGGGAGAAGATACGGCTGCAGGAGATGGAGTATTTACGTGAAAGGTGCCAAATAAGGATCATTTAAACTCGGATAAACACATTTAGTATTATTGTAACAAGAGAAATTGATTGTTTTGTCATATTAGGCAGGAGTTGTCCGCAATGCATGCAGAATTTGTCCGTCGACAAGCCGAACAGGAGACCTACTATGCACAACAGGTCGCTTAAGAATTACATATGTAAAAGTAAATTTGAATGTAAACATTTTAATTTACAGTCTGTTTAAATAAACTTAGGAGCTGCTGCAGAAAGCTGAAGATGAGCGCAGAAGCATTCTTGCACAAGAAGAGGAAAAGCTAACTCGACAGAGAGAAAAGTAAACCAGATCATTTATTAACAGAAGGGATGATGCAGAGATTTGACTGGCAGCGGTTTTCGTGTGTGCAGGTTGGCAGCTATGAAGAGGGAGCTAAAGGTGACAGAGCTGGAGCTGCTTGATGCTTCCAGAAGACGATTCCTCAAACACCAACAGGAAGTGAAGGCATCTCAAATAGAGAAACTGGACCAGGAGATCAGTAGAAAGGTCCACACATTGATCAGTTTATGTTTTTAACTCATCCCTGTTCTAGAAGTTGATTATGTCCGATGAGGAAAGTAGCCAGTTTAACTCTATTGCAGAGGCAAGGTTTATAAATGAAATACACAAGCAGAAATGTTGAATCATATTATTTGTTACAGAATGGCTTCATAAATGTGTCATATTTTTGGCAGAAAGTATTTAATAATAACAATCATGCCTCTGTGACTGAATAATGCACCCACCTTGATAGCCTTGTAATTAATTTAACTATAGGCAGTTTAGAATGTTATGATTCTGTGTGGACCTCAACTATTGAATGTGCAGTTCTATAATACATTTTTAACAGATGGATCTCCGGGATCAAGAAACGGCTGTAGCCATTCAGGATCTGGAAGTGAGACAGATGGAGCTTGAGGCCCAAAGGAGACGACTTGAAGAGGTTTCAAATCATAGTTTGATCTTAATTTAATTTTCATTTCACATACCGTAATTATTTGCTGGCACTGACATTGCTATTGCTTAAGTTTTGCGCATTGTCAGTAGACTACAGATACATATTAGGTTAATCTGTTATCTTGCCTATGGGTTTAGTTCTTTATTTAGGTCACTGAAAGTTATACATTTACTATTTCATTTTGTAACATATTTATTTACATTTACATTGTATTTTGCTCCAGGTCTAGGCATCTCTCATTCTTTTGTTTCAAATGGATATTGATATATGTAGTATAATATACATTACTTTACAAATGGTTGTGTCTCATACAGCACTTGTCGAAAGATCTGGAGGAAACTGAGAGAAGAGTTGGGGATGAGATGGAGATGAGATTGAGAAAAGCTGAACGAGAGAATGAGAGCTTCACACAGCAACTCCACAAACCAAACCAAAATATTCAGGTAAACAATGATAATGCACACTTTAGCACACTGACACTGTTGAAGGCAGACAGACATTTTATATATCAATATATTTCACAGGATCATGAGGCCTCCCTGGCAGAGGCATGCCAGCAGCATTTGGATTTGGGCTGGGAGCGCGAGGTGGTGGCACGTTTAGAGCAGGTCGAGGCCGAACAGGACAGAAACAGGGAGAGACTGAGGGAGGTTCACTGGCAAACCGAGGCACAGGAGAGCAGGCTGACAGACACTGTGAGAGACGCTGCAGGAAAGACGGTGCGGAAAATACAGCTTTTTCAGAAATATTAAAAGAACATTCTTAACCACTGTTAAATTTGTACTTTAGTGGGAAGAAGTTATGAATGCCCGAGTCCAGTTCTCACAGCAGCATAAACACGTGTCTCTGGGAAAAACAGGTATTCATATATTTTATTTATTAGTTATACTACATATTATATTATATTACACATTTACGTAAATAAAAGCACAATTTCCAAAGCTAAGTGGGGTTTTTTTTGTTTGTTTGGTTGTTGTTTTTTTTTTTTAACCAAACATTGGGGTTGAGTAGGCAAGGTCAAAGTTTATTTATAGAGCCTTTTACAACAACACAGAAAACTAAAGAAGACCAAAGCACAAACATACTAGACCATTAAATATATAAAAAAATAATACATAGTGCAACTATAAACTAATAGTGTTTTGGTACATTCTCACTGAGTATGCTATCTAAATAAAAATAAAAATGACCAATACTGAATATCTCAAAATGTGTTCTATTTAGAGAAGTGATGCTTAGGCGTCCCCCTGAGGGCCATGAAATCAGAAGAGTATAATACATTTAACAGGAAACTGGGCCTCACGTTACCTTTTACAGAAAGTCAGGCCCTTAGGTCAAAAAGGTTAAGAACCCCTGCTTTAGAGCTGTAAAATGAAGATCTAAGCACATGTGCATATTTGTAGAGGCTGTAAAAATGGCAGTAAAAACATTTTTACTTATTTTAAATTAATCAATTTGACAGGTGGCCTGCGACAAAGATCGTTGGCTTCCTCTAACAGACTCCCTCACACTTCAAATGTTACTACTGAGGTCAACCTGCCAAGTACCAGTGCTGCTAGTATGACCCAGCAGCACAGAAGTGCTGCTACTCCTCTGCAACAAGGGAGGATGATGGTTTGTCTAAACAGCAGCTCCCCCACAGAGAGTACCTCCACCAACTGTAACTATTCACAATCTGTGCATTTAATAGTTTTATATCTCATATTCCATAGCCTCACAGTGCTCACAATGCTGTATTGTTGCTCACTTGAGTGATCTAATTTGTCACTTCCTCTTCCTGTCAAGTCTCTCTGGATCGGGGTCGGGCCCAGCTGGACGACGGGGAGAGAGAGCTGCTGAAGGAAATCCGTGAATTGAGGCAGAAACTGGCAGCTCGAGCAAAAGAAGGAAGTTCTGTGTCTTCTCATTCTGTCCACACACTGTCCTCCCCTGTCTCCCAGTGACTCCTGTCCATTGTTTGTTTGTTTTGCGAACTAGAAAGATTTGTTACAGAATCAATCACTGTCATAGTAAACAGGATTCTTTTCAGGTCAGTCTGTTTCAGAGAATGAAGTTTCAATTTTATATTTTGTACACAGTGGGGTTTTTTTCACATGATTTGTCATATTTATTTTTTGCATAAATCGTTTAATGCCAAAAGTCAGTCTCTGTGTCTCTGTAGGTTTATATTCTTCTGTGCAAGGCAAAATTATTCAAATAGATACTATAATGAAGAAAAGGTGCCTTGATGTAAACATATTTCTTTAAGTATATTGATTTTGTCCAATAACCAACCTTTCTTTAATTTTCTATGGGTCACTTTACTTGTGGCAAACTTTACTTGTGAATTACTAATGGGAGTCTTGGCCCTTAAAACACCAGGTGTGAGTTTGACATGAACTATCCTGACATCTTCATACCTGTCATTTATTTTTTTGAACTGCCTCTTCAAAATGAGCTGCTCTGAATAACTGAGGACCTTTGGGAAAGGTCAGGTACTTTTGTACCAAGCAACAAATCAGTACCTTACAAGGATGATTATATAATTAGTTTTACAACCACAACATGTCTTTACAATGTTTTCAATAAATGTATTGTCCAATTAAAAAAAATATTATGCTTTCTCACCATTATGTAGCTTCAGGGCTTGTCTGTCTTCTTGTCATATGTTGCTTCAAGCAGGGGCGTGTTTTCAGCCCCCCTTTTTTTTCCCTCTCAAAGCACATTTATTCTCCATCCACTAACGCACAGACTGGTTCAGAGCAAGGGTTGGTCTAACTGAGCAGTCAAATTACGAAAGATGATATTTGCTCAGACAATTTGTCATGGATGCAAATAGTGTCTCTCCACTCTGGTACAAAAGGGTAACAGTTCAGGGTAAGGTCAGGAGAAGGGTGCAGGACTTGAGGATTCCATCTCCGCGTAGTTTGGATTTTGTGAGCAGCAGATCCCCACTGGACCTGAGCCACAATGAAAGCGCCCGGCTGGCAGCGGACAGTCTCCTGTCGGGGGGACTGAGGGGCTACCAAGAGGCTCTAAAGACAGAGGGAGAGGTGGACTTCCTCTCAGAGCAGGAGAAGAAATACTTTTTGGAAAATGGAAAAAACAGTAACATGGATGGTATGTATTATCAATATAATTTATACATGATTTATATTAGAAACTTTAAAAAATGTTTTGAACAGTTGGATCAGACCCTGGTGATGGCAGCGCCTCTGGGTCTGAAAGCTTCTGCAGCTCTTACTCTGCTACACCGTGTGCCAAAGTGTCCAAAGACACTGATTCTACTGAAGCTTGTTTAAACTCCAATGAAGGTACTAAAACTGTTTATATGAAAAGTAGAATTAAGCTTGAATATTACTAGTATAATTAAATGTCAGTTTCATTATATTGTTACATTACATTACATTACATTTCGAAGTAAAATTCTTATTCATATTAACACCAATGAATTTATTTTAATTAGAAGTTGCAATGTCATACCCCATCTTAATTATTATTGATGACATCTTTTCTATTGTATATGATTAATTAGTTTTGTGTATGTAAATTATAAACAGATGATTCATACTTGAGTTAAATGGCTGGGGTGTTTTTCGTCTCCACTCTGATTTGGATAGATTGCTTGCTTCTTTCACAGATGGGAATGATAGTTCTCTCTCTAATGAGTCCAATGTGGAAGTGTATTTTAACACTGAGAAAAGAGCTGCTGGGCTGAAAGACGTGGTCAGAGAGTTCATCCGAAAAGCCAAAAAGGTACATGATGTGTTCTGTGTGTTCTGAACATGCCTCCTGTCTGTGCTTGTTGTAACTCTGAATGTCATAGATCACCGTCAGCCTAAAGGACAATCTGACTTTGTCACTTCGGCTACCATGACATGTAATACATGTTCTTCTTGTTTAGTCACTGGCCGTAGTGACAGACCTCTTCACTGACGTGGAGCTGCTGTGTGACTTGCTTGAGGCAAGTAAGAAGAGATTTGTCTTAGTCCATCTCCTTGTGGACCATATAAACCTGAGCACGTTCAGAGGCATGTGGCAGGAGCTCAAACTCCAGGGCAAGGACTTTCCTGTAAGTCACTTCATGTTCTCTTTAAGTCGGTGCATACATTAAATCAAAGGGCGCTTAACAATATACTTTCTCAAGAATGTAATGTGTTCACTCACAGTTTTCCCCTCATGTTATCCACTGCCCACACAGAGGGGAATTTATGATTCATTCTTTACATTTCACCATGTGACTGCTATGTTTACATGGGTAGGTTTTCCAATATGCAGTGCTCAGAAAATAACTCCACACTTTGGCTTTTGTTAACACATTTACCTTTACATGTACTTTAAGTATTTATATCAACTTTATACAGAAATAATTTCATAAAGCCCTTATATTCTTGATTTTCTCATTCTAGAAATTCTCAGTGCACAGCGTTGAGGGACAAACATACTGTGCCAAGACGTGTAGGAAGCTGAGTGGGCAAATATCAGAAACTTTTCTCATCACTGACTCAACAGAGGCTCTGGCTGGATCCTTTAGGTACAAAAACACTTTATTGGAATTGCAATTATTTATAATTTGCACTAATTTGTATATATTGCTATGAGACGCTGTTTGTAAAGCGGCTCATGCTGAAAAAAACCTTAATCATTTTTGTGACATTTAGCTTCAAACAATGTTCAAAAAACAGGTGTAAAAATGTTTGTGCCTTTTTTGCACATTTAAAGCAATATTTGTCAACTTGGAGAAAATGTAAATAGTTAAATATAAATATTAAATATTACACCTAAATGTTAAAGTAAATGGTAAATCTTAGTCTAAATGTGATATCTAAATCTAAATGTAATATGAGATAAGATATGCCTTTATTAGTCCCACAGTGGGGAAATTTCAGTGTTGCAATGCACAGTTCAAGAACAGCGGGAAAATGGTAACAAGCAGTAAAATAAGATATAAATAATGGCTTAAAAATAATAATAATAATAATAAAAATAGACTCGATGTACGATAAAAGTGACAGTGCAGCATATGAACAGAATAAATCTCAGTAAAGTGACTTCAGCATATTGTAATGTTATTTACAGTAATATGACTATGTTTATGTACAGCAGCATTAGGATAAATATCCGCAGAGTGACTTAAGTGAATTATATCAGAGATGTTCTACATGGTCTTCAGTATTGCACATAGATATGGTTGAATGACACATGTTAAGTGTTAACAGTGTTGGTTGTTCAGTCT
Organism: Scartelaos histophorus; assembly: GCA_000787155.1. Taxonomy (NCBI): domain Eukaryota; kingdom Metazoa; phylum Chordata; class Actinopteri; order Gobiiformes; family Gobiidae; genus Scartelaos; species Scartelaos histophorus. The sequence continues at coordinate 32,561 of KN513117.1, read as the reverse complement.
GACAGCAGCAGGAAGGAAAGACCTGAGAAACCTTCACACAGCGAGGGTGAATCAGTCACTGAAGCTGCTCTCCAGAGCAGACAGAGCGTCCTGCAGGGGGTGACACTCATGGACCAGCATAGAAATGACCTTAGCCAGGACCCTCCTGTCCCTGTCAATGTGTTGTATAAATGTAAAATCTAAATCTAAATGTTAAATATAAATACAAATGTTAAATATAAATATACATGTTAAATTTAAATGTTGATTTATCTTTCATCTTTTCATTGACCATTTTTTATCTTAAACATTGCTTTAATAATCAGTATAACCCAGAGTATAACCCATAGCTCTGCTTAATTCAGTCATTCTTTTATAATGTTATAATGTATAATGAAAGATAAATCAATATGAACATAAATATTAATGCATATTTACAGATAAAGGTATTGTAGCAGTGGTTCTGGAGCCCTGAGGAGTTTTAAAACATAAGAAACATATCAAAGAGTCATCCTGTCATATGTTAGAGTTTAGAAAATATACCACCATGATTGGAATCAATACAGAAATATGACACCACACATATAAAAAACATACAAAGAGCTAGATAATTCAGATGAATATGAAAGCAACAGTGTGTGATATGACATCCCAGGTGAGGTGGTGGGGGTGACACATAACCAAAATATTAGCCATATTGTTAGCAATGTTTATACACCCAGCAGCCAAAAACGTATGTGTCAAAGGGCAAAAAGGAAATGTAGAAACAAAGAGAATGTTATGCTGTTATAAAGCACCTTATTCACATTAAGTTAAATGTCTTTAAGAAAACAGACTTCCCGAGGTGGCTGTGGTGGCGCCAGTGGCGGCGGCTGTAACTGTCCACGGTGAAAAACTGTCAAGTGTCTAAAACGGCTCTGTTATCGTCTCTGCTTTGCCTTCGCTGGACATGATCCTGGACTGACCGAGTGTGGATGTTAAAACAATGTTTGATGATGATGATGATGATGATGATGATGATGATGTCTACTTGGTTGAGACGGGCGCACGAGCGCGATCAGCAAACACGTGTTGAAAATGTAATTTCCGTGACTCTGCATGTTTAGGCCTAAAAATTAGATTAGATTAGATTCAATTCTAAATACGTATAATAGCCTACCTGTGTCAAAATGACTTCCCAAAATATTCATAAAGAATTTATAAACTGCAAAATATTTAAATCCTTTTTTTTTTTTTTTTTTTTT
>KN513117.1:9643-30991 GCA_000787155.1 Scartelaos histophorus | reverse complement strand
CCCCCCATCAACCAAAAACATGCAACACCCTATGAACAGTTTACAACAAGGGACTGCTGGGGAGTCCCCTCCCTCCTGTGGACTCACCACCTGCAGAGGGGTTCATAGGGTCTGGGTCTGGTGCACAGAGTAATGGGCAGTGCTGCCCCCACGACCCAGCTGGATTAAGCGGGAGAAAATGGATGGATGTTTAACATTTATATTTAACATCTATATTTGGGTTTAACATTTAGATTTAACATTTTATATTTATATTTAACATTTACATGTAACTATTATATTTATATTTAACATTTACATGTAACTATTATATTTAGATTTAACATTTACATTTAAATTAAGATTTAACATTTACATTTAACATTTAGGTGTAATATTTAATGTTTATATTTAACTATTTACATTTTCTCCAAGTTGACAAATATCACTTTAAATGTGCAAAAAAGTCACAAAAATTTTCACACCTGTTTTTTGAACATTGTTTGAAGCTAAATGTCACATAAGTGTTCAAGGGTTTTTTCAGTATGAGCTGCTTTACAAACGGCGTCCCATATATTTCTACTATAGTTTTTCCTGTCTCTCCTGGATGGTCCATCGAAGCCTGGCTTTCAGTGTCAAAGGCAGCTCGGTCGAACATTTCCTTGAGGAGTTTGACAGACTCTTCTCTTGTTCAACACCAGTGGCTGGATTCATCAATGTGTCTCGCTTACCTCCATTTAAAACAAGTTTATATACAAAGAGAGAACAGCCAAAGGGTAAGGTCAGACCAAACCACACGGACATGGATCATATCAGGGACTGGATTGAAGATGGTCTAAACAGTCACAAAAAGGAAAAGACACAAACTAACGTTCTCTCATCTCAGTATTCAAGACCTGTCAGGCAGCCAGTGATGCAGCATATGTACAAGTTTACACACCCAACACTAGGGGGGCCCCTGGTACAAGATCATTCTAAAATCAAAGGGAATGCTTTGCAGAGAGAACACACTCAAACAAAATCCAAATTTCAAAATAATCTTGCTCCATGCACACAAAATAGCCTTAATCCTAGGATGATAGGGACAACCCGTCCAAAGTCTACCCTGCTTTCTCACAGCCAGGACAAAGCTATTGGTTCCAGCACTCAGAATAAGGACTTAAATAAGGGTCTCTATAGTTTTAAATGTGAAGATTACTGGTCTCAGAGGCAAAACAGGGCCAATATTACACCTCCTGGCATTGCTGCAGGCATCAACAAACACAGAGAACGCAACACTTCACAACTCAAATCAAATCAAACTGATAATTCAAAGATCACGCCATCTTTCATGACACTAGAAAGGGAGGTAAAGCAGCGTGTTCAGTCTCCCTTAAATGGTGCTTTGGGGGCAACATATGAGTTACAAACTAAAGTAATGTCCAATGGAATCAAGACACAAGACCAGCCCCTGCCACATCACATTCTCCGGCCTCAAACACAGACACGATCCCCAACCACCAGCATTTCAACACCACACAAAGAGTCCAAGCTGTTCTCTCCAACTGCAACAATAGGAAGAGCGCCTGCATTAGAGCCTAAAGCCCCTCAGCAGGTTAAAATACCTTCAAGAATGGCCTGGATGACTCAAAATAACACCATGAAAGAAGGAACAATGCCGCGACAAAGCTCATTTAACTCTTATGACACACTTCAACAGATGGATGGACACATTAACAGGACACAGTTTCACAGAGCCTCAGCAAAACCATTAACAAGGAGCAAAAGCATGATTGAGAGACCAGAAACAAGAACACATTTAAAGTAACAACATTTTAATTTGCATGATTTTCTTCAAAAAGCAGTGCAGATGGATTTATTTACATATGTTATAAAATACATGATCAAGTATATTGTATTTGTGTCATATTTGTCATGAGTCTGTGTTTGTCTGAGTCTGTACAACTCTGTCCCACCAGCGCTCTCTGAAGCTCGGGACACACACAGTAGCCAAACTTTCACCGTCCTGGTAATCCTCCCTCATCTTCTCTGGAATAAGATCTTCTGACATCACCTAGAAGACAATTTATTAGACACATTATTTAGGCTAGTGTGTTGTTTAATTGTTCCACCTACCTCTGTGAGACTCTGTACAGTGGTTTCTGTAGGATTTAGCTGCTCAAGAGCCGTATCAGCCTCTTCCAGGGCCTTTTCACTGCGTTTTAGCACAAAAGAGGACTGTTGCTGTTGGAGAATTGTGAGCAAAAGTCTGAAAGGGTAAAACTTTATCAATATGATGTGAACTGTGTTTCAGGCTATAACATAACATTATCATGAAAGTCATTTTACCTGGACCTGATAAAACATGTACAAGCTTTAAGCCATATTGTGTCTTCATTAAGAGCTGCAACCTCTTCACTATTTGGCAATTTGCCCAATTCACATCCATGTTCTTTAGGGGATTCTAGCTTAAAAAAAGGTACTTTGCATTAAGTGATCATTTAATGTTATAATGTTTGCTTTTACCATCATAAGAATTGAACAATACCTGAGGTTTTGTCACTACCAAGTAGCTGCAAGCATGTGTGTCCCAAGTCAAGCCAGTGCCACGGGTTAAAAGGTAACAGACTACAAAGCTGCTGCAGACATGATATCTTGGCTCCCACATCTCCATAATGGTGGTAAATACTGACCTTTACAGTGAGAATAAAATGGTATTCAAGTAATGCTACAACCTCTATGGAAACAGGCAGCACACCAGGAAAGTTACGCAGTACTCCTTTAAATATATGCAGCAGATAAATTAATGATCTGAATGATGCAGACCTTGAGTAAAAGGAGAGAGGTCAGATGACATGTGTTGGAGGCTTCTTTGTTCTAAATGTTACAAAAACACATTTTTAGATGATTGTACATGCAACACCAACTTCATGGTAAACCAGTTTGGCACATGACTCAATATAGAAAGTTCTAAATCACTGAAAATAATCTGACATACCAGCAGATCCACAAGATTCAGTGCCCTGTCCTTCTGTCCCATTTTGATGCAGCATCGGGCCATTCCCTCGAGCACATCTCTCCTGATGTTCAGGTTGTTATCAGAGATCCACTCCAGACATGCACGGTAGGCTTCATAGGCTTTCTGAGAGTACAAAATAGGGACGTGATAGCAGATAATTTAAGCAAATAGTAATAATAATAATAATCATAATCATAATCATAATATATTAGTTTATGCAATAAATATACCTGATGTTCCCCCTTTCTCACAGCTAAATCACCTCTGAATTTCATCACTTTCTGCTTCTCCAAAGAATCATTTGTATCGAGGGCAACATCAACGCAATACCACTGTGAACAGGATTATGTTAAAAATGTGATTTGCACAAAATGAAATCATCAAGGCTCACCTGGGGCTCGCAGACTTTGGGGTTGTAGGATTCCAGAGCCACGGACTCTCGGCCCTTCGCTTCTATAAACATAGAATCGTCAAACGTACTGCCAAAAGGTTCCATTATGTGGCATTAACAACACACTTAAAGACAGAGCCGCAGATAATGATTAAAAAAACTGCAGATGATTATTAAAAAAACTATTTACAGCGGCATGATCTCGTCTCCACGCCACTGTTTATGTGCAGCTTTATGAAGTGCACGCCGAGTACAACATGCATATAATAGTTCCGCTAACAAACGTTCCGGTCTGTTCATATGTTATTCAGTTGACTTTTTCCACTTCGATCCAACAGATAAAAAGACACACAATTGGCCAAATCTTCTGAATGTACAACTTCCTGTTCTCACTTTGATGGTGTGTGAATTTAACTAAATCTAATTACCCACTGCTCTTCTACTGAAGAGCTCGGTCCACAAGAGATTGTCAGTGTCACAGAAGATCCCAAGAGAAATGAGAGTTTACAAAATGACATTTATTATTACAATAAAATTGAACAGCGTCTACTTTGCCAGGAAAAAAAAAAAAATCAGCCTTACAGTTAAAACACTTACATCTCAGTTTGCCATAAAACATTCAACCAGCTGTTGATCTAAATACAGAGTACACATGAGGACTACAGCAGGAAGAGAGAAAAACACAGTTGACATTCTTAGCACTTAGTTCTACTGCACAAATCAGAAATGTAAAGTCGCAAGCTCTACACTTCACATTAAAAAAATGCTTAATAAAAATATTTTATTCCTTATCAAGTAATGATACAGAATAAAATCCTTATTTAACTTAAATAGAATATAAGAATTGTCCTATGATTTTCACAAACTAAAAAAGAAACGGCTTAATTTGGCTGTTACGATTTTTTTGTTCTACTTAAATTTATTTATAGTGTCTTACAAACTATACAATTATTGCAAAATCAAAGCTGATCATATTTTTTATATATATTGTGCAGTTCTTGAGCCGTGACTTTACATTTCATTGCTATCTATATACCAAAATGCGACAATCTAAAAGAAAAAAAAAAGCATTTGAAAACCACCACATTATAGGACACATTTTAGGAGTTTATATTGTTTACAAATAAACCACTAATATGTGGACAGAGTTGCAAGGACACAGTTAATAGATAATGAATACAGACCCATTCAAAACAATGAACTGAAAAAATACACTGGAAATGAGAAGTTATAACAAGAAACAGAGCAAAGCAAAACCTGTACAAAATACAAAAAAAAAAAAACATCACTAAGACAAAGGGATAATAGATAAAGAGAACTAGATTAAGCAAAATGCAACTTTTACAGTGTTTACAAAACGTGTTGAAAAAGTGGGTGCTTAAAGCTACCAAAAACAGGTTAGGCTTTAACTGTCCCACACAGCCTAATTATCGTTGTGTGTACAAAATATGCAATTGATAGTTATTGCATGCACGATTAGACAAAGATATAGCTAAATTTTTTGTATTGCCAGGCACTTGTCACATGTAGAGTGTAACACACTGAAAGCTTAATCTAGACGCTACCAGTTAGTACAGTTGATTAGCAGTGAGCACACAGCACAGGGTTGAATTGTGACAAATGCCTGGTGTGGAAATACAAAAACATCACCTAGATTCAAGAACTTAGACTAGAGGATATCATATTATAACCTCAAGAATTTATAGGCATCTTTGAACATCACTAAGAAAGAAAGCAGACCTTGACCATGCCTCACTTCTTAGTTTGAACAAGCAGCACATCTTATCGCATTTTCTTTCAGAAATTAGTGTGATTCTGTTCAACCAAGTGTACAAGCCATAGAGGCACAAAGGTTTCTTTACAAAGCTTCATTGTCGCTGCTCTCCCACCACATGCCCCATCAGCTGTGCATCTGTCTGTGTGATTCACCAAGACGAAGCAGTACAAACATCTACAGAGATATGTCTCGGGAGTGCATACCGTTATTCAGAACATTAAGTTGACGAGAAGAGTGGGGCAGACGGAAATGCATTAAAGTGAACACATGAAAATTGGCTCATATTGTGCAATTTAGTGACTGATTGTTCAGCTATTTTTGAGCCATACAAACATACACCTTATATTTGTATAAAAACAAATACACTGCCAAGGTCCCTCCTCCAAAAAATAATGAAGCATAAAAAGGCAAAATACTCAAAATACTGGTTTAGCTTTTAGCTATACAAAAGATTTGGTCTCTCAGAGCCATTTCATGGTATCATAAGAGATTAAGGTGCCAAATCAGGGTTTAGTCCGACAAGTGCACATGTGGACAAAGTGCATTTAAAGGTTTATAGGTGCTTAAGATCATTTTAATTCAGTGCAGAATTGAGTCAAACATTACTCAAAATACTGTTAGACAGTGTCCGTTAAGGTTTGACCTTAATATTCACAGGCCTCATTTTATGTTGAGTGGATGATTGAAAATTGGTTATTGGTTGTTGAGACTGTTTTTGCTGTCTATTTGAACTGTATGTGGCAATTAAAGCAATACTTTATGGGAAACAGTTAGCACAGCTGTGTGTGACTTCACAGTTTTGTGAAAGCTACAAAATAATAATTGCCCTGTGAACAACGGTTGTACAATTGTTACATATAAACTATTACTACATTTTGTTTGAAAGTTTGACAGAAACAGTTGTTTGCAGTCTCTGCTCTAAACTAAGGGATGTAGCAGATTGCCCCAGGAAGCAAATAAAAGACTTAATACAACTTGATAAGGTTACATCGAAAAGTCAGAAGTACCATTTCTATTTTCGTTTGACTGAACTTGAAGACTAACACACTGTGGCAACTGTTCACAGATTGTGACTTCACCTCACTGTTCAGAGGGCAACACATTCAACTTTGGCACAATAATTAACATGATAAATCACAGAGCAGAAAGCCATACTTTCACTATTCAAATGAAAGTATGAGTTGCAGAGCATTCTTTTCAATTTCACCCCTAAATATGCAGTTATCCATTAAAAAAAAACATCTCATAATTACTACCAACATAGGGGTGTATAAAGGGAAGACTTACTTGGACATCTCACATCCCAAAATCCAAAGGTACCGTCTGTACTACCAGTAGATAACCATCTTTCAGTGTCAGCAATATTATTTGTCAGTTCAAAAGGCTTGTGGAAATCGTAACTACTGGTTCTGGGATTGTTGCAGCTGCTAAAAATGACAAGTAAACAGGTAAAACAAGCACATATTCAAGTCCAGTCCTCCAACAGGACGTTGCTCAGCAGTGACATCTAATGGTCACATGTGAAAACAATCATTTAAGCACCCTCGTAAACACAACACATCAAGGTTTGGCCTCTGCAGTTCATTTAGGACCAAAGGTGAAACATCCAAGATGAAGATAATAAACGCAGCATCCTTCTGTCAATAGGACTTGTCTGTTTGCAACAGCATTCAGGCCTAAAGATTGTGTAGAAACGTCTTTTTGGAGTTTTTCTTGAACCTCAGTTGAGGATTGCACTTCATGGTATTACTTATTGAAATTACTGTTCTAAACAACAATAGCATTTGGTTTTCAGTGCTTCTAAGACAGCCATTCCCAATCAGGATTATTATTACTGTCAGGATTATTATCCACTCTAAAACACTAAAGCTAATATCCATAGTCTCCACATTTGTTAAAAAATACAGTGAATAGAAGTGTGCACTTATGCACATGGGTGCAAAAAGACTTGATTATCCAGCATTCGTCATGTCAGCATTGTTTCTCTTGCACCATTTGAACTAATCCAAAATCATCAGTCTTCAGAAACAGACAGTGATTTTCTTACACTTCGTGAAGGCTCCCAAACCTCACTGTCATCTGAATCCTCTCCATCTTCCTCATCTTCATCCTCATCATCCTCTCCCATCCTGACATTGGACTGCTGTTCTGATGGAGCCTGCGTGTCATCTCCCTCTCCGTGTGGCCTCCGGACAGCCGTCTCCTGGAAGGGGTCTAGACCCATGTCCAAACGTCTCTGGACTTCAGCAAACCACTCTCTCACCTAAAAAAACATCATAGTTCATATCAAGATTCGCAACAGATCCACCATTACAACCAAACTAATTTGAAATACTTTCTATGTTGTTCATGCAATATAACAGCAATTCCCTGGCAACAGACTTTACCTGTTCATAGCTCATGTTGCTCTTGGTGACAAGCTCATCCAGATCTTGCTCATTGAGGAAGCGGTGCTTTAGGTAGTAATCTTTAAGAACATCTCTGCCACTCTTGAATTTCTTTGGTGGAGGCACATCCACATCTGCACTGTAGGAGGTTGATCTTCTTGTCTGCCTTCTTGTCCGTGAGCGACCCCAGCCACGATTCCTGCCACGTCTTTTCCGACCACCTCCTGTTTTACCTGTTCCACTGCTTGATGCCTCAACGTTGCCACTTTGGTACTGAAAGAACCACTTAAGGTTCCCATTCTTCCAGGAGTATCGTGAGTCTCCAAACCAGCTGACAATGTAGGCGCGAGAGAGGCCACTCTCCTCTGCCAACTGGTCATACTCCTCTGCTGTTGGCCATTGGTTTTTAACAAAGGCACACTTCAGGATATGCAGTTGTTCTGGAGACTTTTTACCTTTATCTTTCATATCTTTGCTGGTGCAGCTTGTGGATGGCAACTCTTTACTTTGGCCTTCAGGCGGAGTTTGGTTCCCCTTTACAGATGCAGTATCACCGGTTTCTGCACTTTCATCTGCTTTCACAGAGTCCATCTCCCCCTTGCCCTCCTCAGAGTCTGGAGAGGAGGCACTGGCAGCTGGTACTTTCCTCCTTTCTGTGAACCAGGCATCAATCTCTCGTCGTGTCAGTTTAGTCTCCGCCCTCAGGCGGCTGAGCTCCTCGTCAGAGGGAGTACTGCTCTTCTCAAAGCTCTCCTCCAACACTACCAGCTGCTCTGGTGTCTTCTCCTTAAACTTCTGCAGAGTGAAATCAGGAAATGGATTCCAAGATTTTGATCGGGTTTCCCTATCTTTAACAGGGGGAGTATGAGAAGGATTGGGCGAACAGGGGGTCTCGTCACTTGAGTCAATGACAATGGTGGCATTAGCACTGCTACCTCCTCGAGCACCATCCTGAACCATGATTATATGGCTGTTCTTAGAGTTACGCTGGTTGTACCTGGTGTCGCTGAACCATTTCTTGATTTCACCTTTTGTCAAGTTTGTTAGCTTCATCAGGCGTGCAATTTCCGCATCGGTAACAAAGTGGTTTTTCAGGTAGCTTGCTTTTAATTCTGCAAGCTGCTCTTTGGACTTCTTAGGCCGCATACCAAATGTGTCAGCACAAAGTGCTGAGTTCTCCTTTAGAAGCAAAATACAAAGTTATACATCAATTAAGATATCATTTAACTGCAAATGTGAGTAATTGTGTCACCTGTGGAGAGAGTGAGGGGGGCTGGACTGTTGTGGCTCGTTTCAGTTCACTGTTGGAAGAGCTTGATTGGGAGGATACTCTGCTGGAGCTCTGGGATTGACTGGGCAGTCCTGCCACAGTCAAAGTAATAGGGCTTGTCACAGGGAGATTTCCACTTGGGCCAACCTTTGGTGACAGAACAAGAAAAAGAGTGACCAACTGCATACATATCATAGTCATGATGACTTTGTTACACACTATGCACACACAATACACTAAAACAATACAAACCTGTGTGAAAACCAGGCCAGACTGACCTACAATCTGACAGGTCTGGAGAATGGACTGCAGGCCATTGGCAGCTGCTGAAAGCTGATGAGCAGGGATGACAGTGATAGTCTGTGGGACTGTGTGCACTGTGCCATTAAACTGTTTCCTCCGAGCCTCCTCCACCTCTTCTGGGGTCCAGCTGACGCCATGCTTCAGCCGCTGAGCTGAGAACCACACCTGCACAAGACATGTAATACATATATATCACATATTATCTCCTTTCAAGCTCAGGTCCTCTGCCAGAGGGCTGGCAACGTGAGGGTTCTTAGTGCTGCACTTTTTTGACTAAGATTGGGATCTGCTGTAACCACTCCTGCAGTTTGGGGGTTACTGCCCCGACTGCTCAGATGAACACAGGCACCACTGATCACTGATGTCTTCACCCTCAAGGCCTTCTCCAGCTCTTCTTTGAGCCCCTGGTATTTCTCTAGTGTCTCCAGTCTGTACTGTGCACAGATGCACAGATGTTTCTGTTCACTTTGCACGCCACTTGGTTATTCCGTTTCATTTTACATCTACATTTTACTCTCTCTCTCTCTGTATGTGTGTATGTGTGTGTGTGTGTGTGTGTGTGTGTGTGTGTGTGTGTGTATATATATATAGATAGATAGATAGATAGATAGATAGAGATATAGATATATAGACACACACACACACACACACACACACGCACACTATGCGTGTAAAGTAGAAATGTCCACAGTACATATTTTAATCACCTTGATTTGTTCCTCAGTGAACTGTGTCTGTGCTGCCAAGCTGCTGATCTCAACCATAGAGGGATAAGGGAACTTCTTATATGTGCTGCCCAGAAGAGGGTTGGTGTCCATGGCTGCACTGTAGGAGGGAATGCTACTGAGAGGAATCAGGAGTTGAGGCTGGACTGCTGTGGATGCTGTACTCTGCTGGGCCTGAAAAGCAGAAAGAACCTAAGACAAAGGCAACAAAAAAGAGTAAATAGCAAATAATGCCAAGCCACTATCACTCAATCATATGCAAAATTAATTATTCAAGGTGCAAGACCTACTTGTGCAAAGCCAGAAGACATAACAGTAGGATTTAAAAGAGATGATTTCCTCTGCTGCTCCATTGAAGGGCTGACCAGTAAACCCCCTCCTCCCAGTTTCATGGAGTCGTGTAGCAACATGTCCACAGGTGTCATAGGTCCCAAAGGGGCTTCAATGGGCTCTTGCTCTCCTCCCACATCCCCTTCACTGCCTCCTCCAAAACCCTCTGCTGCTTCCTCTGTCGATTTGAGGGACACAGCGATCCTCTTTGGCTCAGATTTGGTCTTCAGCCTCATGATTGGGGTCTTGCTGAGAGAGATGGCATTGACACTTGTGGGGTCTGCAGCGCCCTCATCAGGGGTGTCACTTTGTGGTTCGGTGCTTGGCTGGTCGCTGCTGGCATCTTCTGAAGGGTCCATGGTGCTTTGCTTCGTTGAGGGACAAATTAAATCACTGTCCTCCATAGCAGAAATACTTGGATCATCTAGAACACAAATTGTTTTGCCATTACGTACAGTTCGTTACATAACATTCAACAAATATTTTTACATTTGCTTTTCACTTTTAAAATAAATGTAACTTATTCCACTTATTTCTGGTGTAGATATCTAATGCATTGTTAATTGGGCATAGTTAACAGTTCGTTCTGACTCTGAGTCTAAGGTCGAACATTCATTAATCATTTATATGACTCAAATGATACAGTTAAGTGTCTGATCATGCTGAATAAAAGAGTCTTGCCTGTATCTGAAGGAGTAGGCACAACTACCACAGTCTGGTCCAAGTCCTGAGCTGGTAGGGCATCTTTTTCAGGCTCTTTCACTCCCACCTCTGTTTCTTGTTCTTGGGGCCCTTCAGCCATTGGCTTCACCTCTTCCTGCTCCACCACATCAGAGGGCACCACCATGCAAGGTGTAGTGGATTTTCGACGGCTTGACATTTTTATGTCTAAACAAACAAAAAATAATAATACTATAATAAAATAACAAAAAACAACAGATCAATTATGAGATTTAAGCTTTCATCTTACAATTACCACATACAATACTGTCTATTTTGTTTTGTTACACATTAACAAGCTCATTTGTAACTAACTTCTAATTAATAATACCACCAAGTAGCGCGAACTGAGCAGATGAATTGTTTATGCTTATACAAACCTAATTTATGCCAATTGTGTAACTTACACTTGTATAAGATATACTTTATTTTCACAATAATGCGATGTCTTGAAAAGCATTTTATGGTTGTTTGCCATATTACTTATTGTTTTTATACGCTTGAAATCCTAAAAGGATTTCGAATAAATGAAAACTATAAACATCATGTGTTTTAACATTAGATATCGTTTACAAAACAAGAGTGCGCAAAACAATTAATATACATGAATAATGAAGATGCATAAAAGCTCTACATTGCACACAAAGTGCGTGCATTTGTTCCTAAGATTACATGGCGTGTACGTGAAGCGGGCCAACTAGCCCTTGTTAGCTGGGCCAGTCACTGTTATTGATCATGTCTGGCAGTAAACTTACAGAACTAGAGAAATGTGTGCAACCAGGCTGTAGAGAGAAGACACAGCGAGACTTCCTGGATCAACACACAACGCTCCAGATGACCCTCCGATCCCCGGACAAGCATTCAGGCTGCCGTGGCTCACAGGTTTCCAAACCCGGCGGAGGCAGACAGGCGGACCGGTCTGACTGCTACGGCTCCCGTGTGCAGATGCTCAAAGCACCGGGCATCTTTCTCTCCGTCGGAACAGGTTAAAATTAGAGATACACCTTCGTTCTTATAGCGCTATACGGTCCAAAACGGGGCAGTTATTCCGGAGTTTCCTCTGGTATAGTGTTACTTTGCTGACCCAATTCTCTGATATTTTAAGGGCAGATTTTTAATGATCAAGCAGCGTCATCATTCAGTGATACGCGTTGACGTCATTCCATGGCGACTCCCAAAGCTTCCTGTAATTTTTGTCACATTTATACACGTTTCATAGACCCATTTCATCGTTGCCATGTGCCCACAGTGTGGTTGGCGTAATGACATTTGCTTTGGTCTAATGAACCGTCTTATATTCAGTGAAACTGCTCGTGAACCTGTTACTTAACGTGTTTGGCTGCCCGTCTGTCCTTACGTGACCCGCCAGGGCTGCAACAGAAGCTACGTGAGGACAGCACACGCGAGTTTGATCCTTTCACTGAAGCTGCATTCTTACTTTTACTTTTATAAATGCCCTATTCGTAAACAAGCCTTTGAGTGAACAAAATATATCAGCTTATTTCTTTATCTTGCTGCATTTCTCAGATAATTTTACAATTCGCTTTTAACTGTTTGATAGATATTCCGACAATCAATGAAATCAATGAAAACACCAAATGAATAATTGTACTTGCAGTGTATTAAGAATGTAAACCAGAAAATAAACATAAGGTCTGTTATAAAATTAATACTACATTTATTTAAAAAAAAACAATACAGTATTACAAAATTAACCATTATAAACAGTGTTATGAAAATATTCAGCAATTACACATTGTAGTTGTAAAAGTGTCAACAGAAGTCTTTGATTTCATATTCCAACTCCTGAAAAGAAAAATATTTTTCTGTTTAATGTAGCAGTCTGGTACAATATATGCACTAATATTTTAGTTACATTATCACATTATCTTGTAGCAAACCTGTATCAGTGCTGTTTTATTGTACTCCCGTCGATGTCTGTAGATGGTCTGACAGAGAAGAGCGTACAGTTTCTCAAGCTGGTGGACCTCATAGCCCTCAGTCTTTACCACCAACCTCTCTAGCAGCTCCTACACAACATAAGTTACATTGCTTAATACATTTTATTAATACAAAAAACAAGGCATACAGCAGGTAATATCTTACCTTTAGTTTGTCCCTGTCTACCTCTATAGGGGGAGTCTCCTCATCCAGAATTTGCAGAGCTTGATCCACATTGATCAACTGTTGCTTTTGAACAGTGATTTTTTGAGCTCGTGTCATACGTCTCACAGTCCGCTCTGAGACACAAAAGATTAAAAGTTATGCTTTTCTTTGCTTAATAAAATTGCAGGCTTTAGATTATAGAACATTAATAGAGAAAAATTATCATCACCATCATCCTCTTTTAAAGTTTCATCCAGCTCCATTGCTTCACTGTGGCTTTTCAGCTCAGCGTTCTTTACAATTTGCTGGGTTTTCTCCACTTCCATGTCTCGGTGACCAACAGCATTGCTGCTTTGTAATGCCTCAGACTGTTCTTGGACATGCATCTCTTTTGTCGCTTCACTGTTATTTTGCATTAGTGTTACTACTTCGATTTCACTTTTGTCCCCACGTCCATCTTCATTTTGAGCCCGAGTGTCCTTCTCCAATGTGTCACCTTCTTTATCTTCTTCTGTAACAGCTTGACTGCTGTGTCTCTCCTCTTCATGATGTTGTGGTTCCTTTGCAGGCTCTATACTGACTACCATGCTCTGTTTTCCGTTAGCTTCCTCCTCCTGTGACTTGTCTCCTCCCTTGTCACCCTCATCTTCATCGTCCCCATCCTCTTCCTCATCAGACTGCATGTCATCTTTAGCCACATGCGGAGAGGAGGAAACCCTTCTTTTTGCAATGACTCCAGAAGCCCAGCGACTTCTCCTTCGTCGCCTCTTTTGACCTTCAAGAATAATGGTATTAATGTAGTATTAAAGATGAATAATGACTAAAGTAATTTTGATTCAGATTTGTGACTAGAATTTTATTTAGTTTCATTCTGACTGATTTTTTACCTGAGCTTTTGGGAGTGGTAGCAATTTTAACAGATGTTGCAGGAGTGACAACAGAAGTGGTGCTGGCTTCTTCTCTTTGTGGCGTCGCATCACTAATCTTGGCCTCACCAGACACTGTTCTGGGCTGTTTTGGAAGGACATGATAGAAGGACGGTGCGAACATGGCGCTGGCGCAACCTGAGGACACAAAATGCAGAGCATGAGTTTAGTGACCCTTGACAAATGGTAACTTTTCTTATAATAAATAAATATTTCACCTCTTGTTCTCTGTGATTCTTTTATCTCTTCACATATTTTCTCAAAATCTTCATCCAGTTCATCTTTAATAATTGCATGAACTGTGTCTTTTAATGCACAAGCTCTGTGCCTAATCTGCCGATCTATCAAAAATGAAATTACATTAAACCATGTGTTAATTTTTTCCCCATATAATCAATGGCATCTGTATCTGAATAAACTATGCACCTGAGGGGTCTCTGTCAGGGTTGTACTCCAGTGCATTTTGCCAAATGAGATCCACATCATGAAGAAATTCTTTGACTGTCCCGTACTGATGCAGGTCTATCTTTGTGAGAACAGTTGAGAGGTCCATGGGTTTCTTAATCACTTCAGCATAATCTGGGACCTAAACAATTGCATGATATAATTCAGTAAAAAATAACATGATAAAATAATCTAATTGTATAGTAATGCATCTTCTGAGAAGATTAGACTCACCTCTTCTATATCTACAGGCTTTGTAAAAGCTTTGAACCGTTTATCCTGGGACAGACGGTTAGTCACATCGCGCAGGAAGAGACGGAGCTCCCTGAGTGTGCCCTCTTCCTGCTCCTGCAGTTTTTTAATTTCTTCTGGAGTCAGCTGACGTGGAGCAGAAGGTGGGGCAACAGGAAGCACCTCCAGTGCATGGAGAACTGAAAAACAGATGAAATACGTTAAATTACAGAGGTCATTTAAATTGTGTTTGTTCTACAATTTCAGTTGTCACCTGCTTTTTTTCTTGAGGCAGGGGCCTTTGCCGCCTGGTTGAGGATTAGGTCCTCAAAAAAGTGTCTCCTTTCTCTGCTTGTAGGGACTTGAACATGGAAAACTTCCCCATATTCCACTCGAAATAACTTCTGAACCTTGAAGATAAAAAGGGACACTTACCTCAGTTTGTTCTACACAAGTGGAAAAAAGATTTATGTTCAGATTTGCTACCTCTGTGCTGAGCTGATCATACTGAAGACTGCAAGTTGCAAGCAACAGTATTGGTGAGAACGCAGGTATAGATTTAAGAAGGCTGAGAAAGGTGGCTTGTAAGGCTGGGCCCACAGTTTCCCACCACTGTCCAATGTGTGGAATGTACAAGATACTTGGAGATGTCCGCTTAGCCTCCACAAATATCTGTAGCATAAACAATAAAAATACTTTAACATTAATAAATCATATTCTATTTATCAACACCTATAGTTTCTGACCTGAGCACAGGTCTCCTCTGGGGCAATTGCACTCGCTCCAAACAGAACAGCCATGTCCAGAGTATAAACAGTAAACTTCTCCAGTGTGTGAAGTACAGCGGGTGCCAAGTGGGAGCTCTGCCCGGAGCCTGCCCTGCCCTGAAGCAGCAGCCTTGGGCGATACGATGTGGGCTGGCTCAACACGCTCCTGAACAAGAGACGGAATCAAAAACCAATTTTTAGCACATTTCTGTTCAATTTGGGATAAAATTTTCGAATTGTTACCAGGATACTGTTCATTTATATTTAATTTTATCACCCCCACCTGTTAAGGTTGAAGATTTCCTTAGAGGATGCAGTTTGGACATGCGACTGCCCAAAGGAGCAGACCTCCGATTCCTCATCACTGAACATCAAGTCATCTTCTGATAATCCCAAAATAAGATCTACATTGGACAACAAACCAACAAATGTTACAAGCTTCAGTGTTGAAAATTAACAAATCATTTTATATTAAATACCTTGATCTCTCTTTCTCTTTAGGCCCAGCTCAGCGTGTGGGAACAACCTCTTGACTGTCTGAAGAATGGTTTGTAGCGCAGAATTCAACAAGGGACGGATAGCAGGGATTAGAGCTTTTGCTGGTGAGGCTACAGCTCTGTAATGTAAGAATACCCACAATATAAACCATCCCACCAAAAATAACTGCAGTAACACAACAATGCACAAGGTAAAACACATCCAACCTTTGAGCAGCTGGCACCATCTTGGACATGGCCGTCATGAAGTCTTTGCTCGTAATGGAAATTGAGTTGACATCAAGCACGAGTTTTTGAGATGAGGAGTAAATCTGTGGGTAACGACGGCGTAATGCACATAAAGCTGCTTCAGAACACACAGCTTTGATATCTGCTCCACAATAACCTAGTTTAACAAGAAATCAAGACTATCAGGGTTTTAAAGCAATATGAGACAGATTAGTGTAAGACTAAAAGGCAGCTCACCGACACATTTTTCTGCCAGTTCTTCAAGAAAAAGGTCTGAAGGAGGCGGAGTCCATTGCCTAGTGTGTATTTTCAGGATGTCTCTTCTAGCCTGCCATCATTTAATATGAAATATAATTTTGACTGATAAATACCAATACATTTCATAGCTGCCTTCATTAACACAAACTCCTACATTTAAGACCATGATGGTCTCTCACCTCTCTGTCTGGTAGTCCAAAGAGAAACTCTCTGTCAAAGCGTCCAGGCCGTCTGAGAGCTGGATCGATGGAGTCCAGTCGGTTTGTGGCCCCAATCACAACTACCTCTCCTCGGCCATCTAACCCATCCATCAAGGCAAGGAGAGTGGACACTATTGAACTAATAAAAAGAAGACTTTTTTCCATTCATGTACTTCACCTTTAAATTGTTCTCCCAACTCATTCACAGACAAAATACTGACCTGTGAATTTGATCTTGTCGACTTGACCTAACAGGAGCCAAACCGTCGATTTCATCAAAGAATATAATAGATGGCCTCATTTGATAAGCCTGTGATGATTTAACAGAGGATTAATCAAGTGTTTTTATAGCAGATAGTTTATTAATAGTGATTCAGTTACCTGATCGAACAGGAGCCGTAGTTGTCTCTCAGATTCTCCCACCCACTTACTGAGGCAGTCAGCCCCTTTCCTCATGAAAAAGGACACTTTTCTTTCCCCCTGACTACACTCATTGGCTAGAGCTCTTGCAACAAGCGTTTTGCCTGTACCTGGTGGTCCATAAAATAGACAGCCCCTAAAGAAGGCAAAAACACATTTGTTGCATTATAAGTAATTAAAATCAGGACTTTAAAAATGTCTTTTATATTAAGCAATTGTTCTTCTTTGTTGGAGTAAAAACAAAAGCCTTTGACAAATAGCATTTAAACATTTACCTTGGTGGTTGTATCTTAAATTTCTCAAAGACTTCTGGGTAAAGAAGTGGGAAGACTACCATCTCCTTGAGGGCTGAGATGTGTTTCCCTAATCCTCCAATACTGTCAAAGCGCACCTGTAGCCACCGAGCCAGTTTCAATCATATTAAAACAAATAGCTTAAAGAGCTGGACTCATGTACTGTATGTGTAGCTCACTGTTCTGTCGATTTGCATGGGGTCCACATCAGCGAGGCTTGCACCAATCTTCATTCTGTCTTTATGGATTCCAAGCAGGTCTTCCTTAACCAAATTCATAGGCAGACATCTAGGACAATAAGAGAAGAAATGTTTTATAATAATATTTATATTTACAGCTCAGTAATATTTTTTAGTATCATTGGCCATAAAGAAGAAGTTTGTCTTGCATAAATTAACTAAGGTAGAAGCATTATCTCACAATAGTGAGATAATGCTTCTACCTTAGTTAAAACCAGCTTCGCATGTCTATGCGGCTCTGACTTCAGGCATGATCTTTCATGACCTACAATTTCTTTCATCCCACTATCCCAAAACAAGATGGCAGTGCATCACGATATCACAGACTAGTAGACTCACCTGTTGACAGACTTTGACCTTTTACTTCTTCTTCTCTGGAATTTTTCATCATCTGAAGAAGATGAGGAGGAAGTGGAGTCACTGCTGTGGATGGCGTGTCGTCGTCTACAAAGGTAAAAATTTTACATATCATTTTAACTGGCACTACTAATCACTTGTTATGTATAAAAACAAACAGTAATAGTCAGAAATACACCAAAGAAAGACAAAGATCTTCAAAAAGAAATCCCAGCCACAGCAAAATATATACAACCACAGTGCCATTAATTTTAATATTTGTATTTTAATAAACATGTGGTGCATGTGCACACCATTTATACAAACAGAACGTCTTACCTCTCAGAACTACTCCTGAGCAGAAAGAACCAGAAACAAAATAAAGGGTGTTTAAATAATGTAAACTTCCTTACATAGTGATGCAATAAAAAGATTCAACCTTTTATATATATATTTTGTGTACCAACCTGCTGCTTCTCCTCCTGCTGTAAGGACTTCTTGGAGCAGTGGAGCTGAATCTAAACCTGCGTCTGGTTGGTGATCTGTGATCATATATACTCCGTTTCCTTGGCTCTCTGGGCTCTATAGCAAAAGGGAAAAAATACATAAGTGTTTCTTAACCAAAAATATACATTCATGTCATCTCAATCTTATGCCCCAAACCTTCTTGTGGAGCCTGGTAGCGAACCACTGTCTTTCGTTGTCTGAAGTCATAGCGTTTTTGGTTTTCCTCTTCTTCATCTTCACCATCTTCATCGTCATCTTCCTCCTCCTCCTCTTCCTCATCATCATCATCGTCCCCATCTTCATCCTGTTCATCTTCATCATCCTCATCATCACCTTCCTCTTCTATTAAGTATTTGAACAAAATAAATAAATAAATATAATAAACAATGCAAAGCTACACAGTGCAACACATTTCTTTTCTACCTTGGTTTTCTTCTTCCTCTACATCTTTCCGCTCCACATTTGATTTTAGTGAGCGAAGTCTGCCTCTTGTGTACATTCCCAGCTCCTAATTTCAACATCGTATTATAAACAAAATTGTATTATGGATTGGAATGGATTATTCTCCAATTAATGTTTAATTTTATATTGATAATTTGCTAAGTTTTACCTGTTCTTGTGTTCTTGTCTCTCTGTTCCTCCTGCGTCTCATCTTTTGCATGTCATCCATCTTTTGGAGAACAGCTTCTGCAGTGCTGGACAACAATCACATAAGGAAGATGCACTTCTTATTTGAATGTAAGTTCCTTTCCATCATTAGTTTTCACAACAACCTTTGCTATACTTACTTGGTTATGAGACGATCATAGAGCACAGACTGTTTGCGTGAGTTCAGCCTGTACCTGGTGATCCGAGAGCTGCGCCTCACTGTGTGATCTTCCTCCTCATCCTCAGTTTCTCTGTGTCTCAAGTTAAAACGGTTCCTTTTTGGAGTTGACGACTCTTCCACCTCATCATCTACATCTGAGCCTAAATTTTTGTCTTTCAATCAATAACAGAAAATTCAGAGCAAGTACTCTTCATATTACAGAACATAATGAAGACAAACTCACCTATTGAAGATTTTCCCTCTTTCTGCAGTCTGAGAGATTTCCTTATTTAAAAAAAAAAAGTAAGGTTATTAGTTATTCACAGATTTTAAGTCTCCTTTCTGATTGACACAATGGACTTCTGAAAACCGCTTTTGCAATACCTGGTGCAGTGCATGCCAGCTTTGTCATTATTTGCAGGTGAGCTTGTATTTGGATCCATGTTTGAAAATGATACTTCCAATTTAACCCTCTGTCTTCTGGTTCTAAAAGAGTGAGACTGGCTGCTTTGGTCTTCATTTTTCTCGTGTCCCTGGAAAAGCAAGGTATAACCATAAACATCCCAACAGTCACACTCTACAACATAAAAATATAAAAACACACAGATATACGTTATCGCTCAACTTCTTCTACCCTGCAGATTTCGCTCATCATAGATGATTAGGCTTTATAATAGTTAAAATGTTTCTGTAATCCTGAATGGTGAATTTAACATTTAATTACAATCAAATTTTTCACTCAGAAAAAACAGCCTCCATATAAATCTGAGGAGTACATTTTGTTCAGTTGCACGGTGAAAGATGGTAATAATGCCCCCCGTGCATACTTCACAGGCCTGGATTATTCGGACCATCGGTAACACAGGCTGCTAGTTAGCTTAGCTGTCAAGTTATAACCCAGCAGTTTATAATGATCCAAACACAATATTCGTATATTTGGGTGCAATTGTACGGCTAGCTAGTCTGTATGCATCTTACATTAGCAGCACTGCTATTCTCGGGGCTGCTGAAACTGTCATCCAGGACCCGAGAGGAGCGCGTCACCCTGGCGGTCTTTCTCTGGGACGCGGGAAGGAGCGACAGAAACTCGGAGCTTGTGTCCAACTCTGAGGACCTTCTCTTCGGTGTAGCACCAGGCTCAGCCCCGGCATTACCATTGCTACGTAGTATCACCATCTTGTATTGAAGCCGATCTTAAACGGCCATTGCCAAACGGATTAAAATAATGTTTACAGTGATAAAAAGCGTGTAAATCCCGGCAGCAGCAGCAACAGCAGCGACCTGACTCCAGCTGACAGCCCCACAGCCCCGCGCGAGCGCAGCGCGAGCCTCTCAAACCAAACCCTTCAGTTCTGGCGCCATAAACGTCATCAGGAGGTGAACAGATCATCCAGCAGCTTCCGCCTTAAAAAATAGACCTCTGACGACATATAAACTGCAAATGATCTAATATGAGACGAGGAATATTTAGTGATTTATTTCACATCTAGAAGTATCATGAATAATAATATTTTATTTGTGACCATATTCAGAGTTTTTAGTTTCTACGCTCCGCGCGGAAGAATAAAACGGCTAAAAATATGTTCCGGTTGTTTTAATCGGAGGCGGAGATTATTTCAGGAAATTCCCAACATGGATCATGGATCTATAATGGCATGGATCTATAGCTCTATGGGATCTACTGATTTCCAGCCTAAACAGGAAATAAATGCAAATCAAAACTCTACCATTTGACTAATTACAAGCAATACAGGTCAATGGTTAATTAATGACACCAATATCTGAACACCAAATCAACTCCATCTATATTTTTATTTCAAAGAATGACAATGAAAAACATTTTTTTTTCCATTTTTGAAAAAAGTACATTGTAAAACCAAGAGACAACCAGATGACTGCAAATGTTCTCATAATTTCCACTAAATATTCTGACACCAATAGCATTATAAGGTGTAATGAACCAGATTTGAGACTTTCCCTGCTTGAATGAAATAACACAAATGTTTGTTAATCTTTTTTTTTCTCCTTTAAATATTTAGTGTAAAATTTGAGGACTTATTAATTTTTTGCTGCACAGAAACCAAACAACTACGTGACACAGTACATACGTATTACAATGTGTCATGTCCATGTTGGATTAAGTGCTCTTTAAAATGTGGTCCTGTCACTGAATGGTATAATTATGCAATGGCTGCCAGATAGTCCTTA
>KN513109.1:1197-18069 GCA_000787155.1 Scartelaos histophorus | reverse complement strand
ATCTACTGTAAATTATCATAACTTTAAACTAACTTTGACCTTAAAGTACATAAGTTAAACTGCAAATTTCACAGGAAAATGCTACTTCCTGTATTTATTGTTACTGTATATTTAACAAGAACAGTTCTTCATAAACTACAACAAACTATAAATATTTACAGGTACTATACTGCCAAATGAACCTTGTTATACGCATTTTAAAACTGTAATTGTAAAATGTCTTTATTTATCATATCAGGAGTATCAAGGATTTTCCCAGTAGTCGGGTCTGAGTCCTTGGTTCTTAAGTCTGAGTTGTAGTCCAGGTCTATTTGTTTGAACCTCAAGTCGAGTCATGAGTCACGTCTCTGCAAAATACACATTGAATTACAGTTTGTTACAGGCATCAAAAGTACAAAATGAAAAATGATTCATTAGATATAAGATATGAAGAGAATCCGCTTTAAGTCTCTATTTAAAAATGAATTGGCTAATCTCAACAACCACTGTGCAACTGTCTAAATAAAACTTTACTATAGGGTCCACTTGAGTCTAAATTAATTAAGAACATAAAGTCATTGTCATAAATTACCCAGTTTGTTCTTGTTCTTGTAATCGCGCATGAATACGAGCATTATTATAGCCGGGCGCATTCTTGACAGCATCATAAAGGGTAATTTATTGCAGTGGGCATCTGTTTAGCATTTTATCAGTTTCTGCTTGACTCTGGCCTATTTTAGTCTAAGTGACCGCGGAAATGGCCTACACAGGCCAACGACAGTGGGAGGCTCATTAACATTAAAGGCCAGGACAGCCCTGCTCTCCACATGAGGCAAGAGTTTGTCATCAGCTCGATCTGTGTCACTGGTAAATAAGGAGACTGGTAATGTAAGACTTCCAGGCTAAGTGGATAAGTTAGCTCCTGTACATGTGCTTACAGTCACATCATAATCAAACATTTAGGGAGGTTAAGAAATGTAATTGCACTTTCTGTTTCTATTGTATTTGTCATAGTGGATAATGTTAAAAGGGCCATATTACGCTTTTCTCATTTATGTTATAATGTTGTTTCCTCAGCAAAAACTTGGAGTGTTTTTCTCTCAAACAGAAAATACTCTCTTCCACCTTGTGATGGTAATACAGGAAGAGCTCCACTGTGTTTTTAAACTCCATACACCTTCACTAGAATCATTTGGATGATTTACAACCCTGGATTTGCCCGTCTCTACTGAAGAACAGAGCATTTTGAGTTTTGGGGCTATAGTCAGACTATTAATAAAGAGTTACTCAAAAAACACTACTCCAGGTATGTTTTTGATTAGGAAACATTATAACAACACTTAAATCTCACAAGAGTCAATCAGCAGACCTTAAAAGTACTGCACCATGTAACTTTTCTCATAAAGGGTGTGCAACCTACTTATTTAACCAAACTAATACTTGGCCCTGTGGTGTCACCTGTAGAACATTATAGGCAAAGCAAACATCTCTCCATGGATTTGGCGGCAGACGTTTCATCAAAAATGTAACACACCATTGCCTCTTTTAGATTATAATTCTAATCAATATAATAACAACATTCAGTATATTCCTTTGTTGAGCATCAATTGTTGTACTTTATTTTAATACTTAATTTAATTTTTGCATATGTTTTGAGCTCAAGCTGCCAATTCCAGGATTAGTAATTAGCTGAGTAATCAGTTGAGTATTGAAAGAGAACAAATGGAGGGATATGCTGCCAAACTCATCTTTAATATTACACAACTCCTCTATTTCTTTCCTCTTTTTCCTTTTTTTTTTACATTTTCAAATAAATGTGTTCCAATATTGTTTGCACATAATCCCAAATTATGTAAAGACAAATTAATCATATCAATCCTGTTTGCTACAATCCAGAGAAACCAATAATGTAAAGCAAATTGTGATGATGTTGTGTGAAAGTGGAGCAGTGGTGCAGCAGAACATGTGGCAGTTCAGAAGAGTAGGTGATGTTTTGATAATCCACGTTATAAATATTCCCTCTAAACTTTGCGCCTCCTTCTCACTGTTTGCCCGACAGCTGAGACTCTCTGCTCCTTTCCACTTCACGTAACACTTCGTCAGAGGTGTAGAAATTAGGCTCACAGCTCCGACTGCTCGCTAATCTTACACTGGATTCAAATGAGCTGCTCTTCTTTGCCTTATCCCACATAATTAAAGTGCCACTCTGTGTAAACCAAACAACACCCTTTGAAGTGCTACAACGAAATATATGTGTCTACATATTTTGTCATTTGGAAATGGAATTGCTCCATTTCAATGATGGCAGCTGTTCAAACAACCAAAGTGCAATTAAGTGTGCAATGTTAGACAAGAAGACTCAACCCATTTATGGACAACCTGGGATCCAGCCAATCAAAATCAAAAAAGCCACAGGGGTCTGGACATTTTGCAACTTTGCAATGACATCACGCTGAGAGGAGGGGGGAAAGTCAAGACAAAAAACATAAAATGTATTTAAACAAAACATTTTTAAGAGTTCGTGTTCAATAAAAGCTTCATGGTTTATGTTTAGCTGTTTTATTTTCAACACAATGGTGGGAGTGACTGTCTGTCAAAATCGTTGTCTAATAATAGCTATCGTGTGATTATAATGTTCAGCTTCAGACAGACCAGGGCCTACAGTTAACTCACACCCCCAGGAAAAGTTGATGAAATCCACTGCAAAGTATCAATACAAATACCATTTTATTTCTAACCCTTTCTCCTCCATCAAGCACATAACAATCTGCCAACAGCCCATAAGTCACTTGGGCACTCTGATGGAATTTAATTTTAATTATAAAAATGTTAAAGATGCATTGCCTGGGCCGTGAGCAGGGGTTGCATTTCCACAGATCTGATCTGCAGTTTGTCCTGGCCTACATGAAAAACAGATATATAGACAGGTTAAGCCCACACTATGGAACACTGCAAGCAAAGCAATAACTTCTCTATGGAGACAAGCAGGTGGCAGACAATTCTTAAGAAAAAAAGTGAGCTGGAATAAAAATGTCAAAAAATAGATGTTTAGGATACTAATATTGCCAAACATAAGATGAAACATTATTACTGGAGACAGAGAGGAATATTTGGTTGATCCGTCCATGATAACCTTCAAAGAATCTGTCAGTTAATTGAAATGCCAAATAGCCTCTGAAATGTCAAGCTCATGAAAAGGTGAAGGTCTTATCTTAGACTTCATACTGCCACAGGTGAGATCCGCTTTACAGAGATACCAGAATTACATTAATTAACACTAGCAGAGGTTTACTGGGCAAATGTATGTTCAAGAGCAGAAACAGTGCACATGACTGTTATATGCATTTTAACAGTTGTTTCTCTCTCTGCGTCTGTATGTGGTGCAGTCGGACACAGAGTTTTGGGATAAGATGCAGGCTGAGTGGGAGGAGCTAGCGCGGCGAAACTGGCTAACGGAGAATGAGCAGACGCAGATCCCCTCCTCTGTGTCTCCACATGAGAAGGTCAGTGTGCACCTGTCAGTCATGCACTCAGCGGGAAAAGGAATTTAAAATGCAACCTTCACCATCACCATCATCATTATCATCAAGTGAATAGTGATTGTCCTTACTTTTTCCATCTCTGGAAAGTTTCTTAAATTGCTCAATGTAGGTGTGTTGTAGAATAAATGACAGTAGCCTGAGTGTTGAAGAGAAGAGGCATGACACAGCTTGGGACCCAGTGCCCAGAGACATGAACCCTCATGACCCTGTGATCGTGGTATATTCCAATCTAGTCCCACACTTCTATTGTAGGGAGTATTCTACATCTGATGACACAGATCAAGTATTTAGCCAGTGGTGAGGGCCCTCAATACAGCACAAAAATACATTTTCTTTTGCAAGATGTTCTATTGATTGGATTTTTATCCCAAAAGAAAACGGCTCAGTTTAGCTCTGGGCATTAGAGCTGCACTATGGCCAAACAGGGCCAATTCAGGTCCAGCCAAATGTTTCACTTTAGTTTTAAAGCTTTTTGAGAGTAGTTTTTAACATGATATATGTTTTTGTTCTGTATGCTCAGTCTGTATGCTACAGCAATAGATTTTTAAAAATATTTTCTGATCATCACTCTGAGAAAAACATCTTTTAAAGAAACTTTTTTTTTCCATCTTGGTGCTCTGATGCTGCAATGCCCACACAAGGATAATCAGATTGAACATTTACAAAGAACAGACTTTTTTTTCTTGGGGGACTTGGTTTGAAGTTCATCAGAAATGAAGAGTTTCTCCTGCTGGAGCTTTGCTGTGGCCCTGCAGCTCAGGACTCCTTGTTTGAATGTGGAGGAGACACACTGACATTGTTCTGTTTCTGCTGACAGGGGTATTACTTCCACACAGATAATCCTTATAAGGACATGCCCAACGCCTTTGAGGAGGGCCAGAAGAAGTCTCGAGAAGGAGACTTACAAAACGCAGTCCTGCTGCTGGAGGCAGCGGTGCTGCAAGACCCTCATGACTCAGAGGTAAATACACTCATTATAACTCTAATGTTTGCACTTACATATTATGTTAAGTCATGTCCTTCACTTAAGTTTAGCTCAAATAGAGAAAAGGTCAGATTAAAACAAGCTGGTTTTGTCAATAAAATGATATGTCAAATACAGCTTCACTTCTTCACCCTCCTGTCAACTGATAATGATCAGACTCAGGTCTGCTCCCATAAGCAGTCCACAGCTACACAAATGGTTTGGACACCAAGAGAAATTCTTGCTTTTGGAAACCACAAACTTGTTCAGCGTTTTGATGAGCGTTTCCGTTCGGCCAGTGAGCTGAATAATATGACATTTGGCAGGTTACTGCGCGTGTATGTGCCTTCTCAAAAGAACTGACCTCTTTGCAGGCTGAAAGAGCAAAGCCTTCATACAAAGTACTTTGAATCCCCTGGAATATACAGAAATGTGCCAGTTATTCCAAGGAGAGGATTATCCCGCGGTGTATGGAACTAATATGATTCACAAATTCCTTCTTGGTGCTTAGTGGCTTATTGCCCGACTGCAAAGACCTCTGAATAGTTTATAAATAATACTGTCCCTTATTTCAAACACAGCATTTTACACAGAACATTGTGATTTTACAGTAGATACGGCCACATAATAAACAGAATACTGCATTTTTATGTGAGTTACATTGAGTTTAACCAAGCCTTTACTAACATCTTCCTCTGAGATCATGGTCTCCTCTGTTCTCCTGCAGGCTTGGCAAGTGTTGGGCACCACCCAGGCTGAGAATGAGAATGAGCAGGCAGCAATTGTCTCCCTCCAAAGGTGGGCATGTGTGATGAATATATGCAAATATGTCCATCATCTTACAACTTGTAAGTCTTTGTGGAAAGATTGAACTTTTCTTGTATAAATTAAGAATTAAGAATTACACTTCCAGCAGTGATGTAAAATAAAAAACTAAAACTTTTTTTTTTAAAGTAAAATGTGAACTTTATCTGACAGACCAATTTTCAGTCCCAGACAGGTCATGAGCGATGCACAGTCAGGGGTGGCCCACTTTCAAAACAGTGAAGGCACAAATTACACCTATCATCAGGTGTGAGACTTGACGAAACATTGACGTTTGAAAAGTTGAAAATTCATTCTATTCCGATATCAAAAAACATCTTTTGGGTGCAATTTTTAAAAGTCTTTTTAGTTACTTAAAATATCTAATTTCAAAAGCATTCAAAAAAGTGACAAGTGAGTTGCATGAGTGGTTAATTAGTCTTAGAACTTTGTCTCGTTCTTTTCATGTAATTCTTCAAACTGTGCCTCTGAGAAATGTGTTAGCAGCAGTGGGTGACCTGCAGTATTTGAATCTAAAATAATTTGCAATGGTGGATGAAGAACTCAATTTTGTTACTTAAGTAACACTGTAAAAGTAAAAGTGTCACTTGAAAAAATCTACTCAAGTGAAAATATTTAAGTACCCATTTCAAAATTTACTCAAAGAGTAAAAAAGTAGAAAAAGTATTCAGTAATGTATGTAGTGGAGTAGAAACCTGCTTACCTGCAATTGTAGTGAAGTAAAAGTAAAAAATAAAAATAAAATCCACTGCAAAATGTGCTTAAGGTGAAGTTACTTAAAAATTCTACTTAAGTACAGTCTCACACTACTTGTATTTAATTAGATTCCATCACTAATCATCTGCCAATTCAAGCTATACATCGAGACTTGAAAAATGTATGTTTTGTTTGGTCTTAGCACTAACACATTTACCTAATGCAAATACAGTGTAAAACTTGGCTGCAGTGGAGCTCTCATCTACCCTGAGCCTCTAATCATTATCCTTTCCCTTATGTTCCTCTGCTTCGGTCTAAATTAACGACCAAAGCCACATTAACTTTGAAATGCAAACCTTATGTAATGTCTCCTCTGATTTACATTGGTGATTTCTCCATCAAGGTGTTTGGAACTCCACCCTAACAACCTCACGGCGCTCATGGCCTTGGCCGTCAGCCTCACTAACACTGGGATGCGCCATGACGCCTGTGAGACTCTGCTCCGCTGGCTACGACACAACCCCAAATACAAACAACTGCTTAAGGGCAAAAGTCATCTGGGCTCCCCCAACTCCCATCGAAGGCTGTCCCATGTCCCCAACATGGGCCGACATGAAAGGTGAGGAAGACAGTGGGTCACACTCATAACTACACTGTACATGGGGTTGAATACAAATAGATCTAAAACGTAGCCCTTGCTAAGTGCACAATGTCACTTTTCTGGTACGGGAATGCAAAGGAGATGGAAGGTTCTACAGTATGACATAAAACAAACACATTTATTTTATTGTGTGTTTTTATTGTTTAAAATACCTTGAAAATAACTAGTGGTGGGCCGGTATCGGCGTTAATGTGGGACTCTTATCGGGCGACATAAAAAATATCGCCGTTAATCTATTCTCAAAGTTGGGCAGGGAGCTGGGACTATATTAAGCAAACTATGATGACTTCCACCTTTAGCGCGGATGTATACCTCGCCGAATTGCACTGTAGGGGGCGTTTTCAAACCTGTAGCTACTGTGAAATACAATAACATGGATGCAGGTACGAAGCCTTTGAGTTTGCTTCAGGGAAAATTCATTTTTATAAAGCTTCCCAATGGAGACATCAACAAGTCTAAGGTTGTTTGCACTTTATGCAATGAATTAGTTACAGTCTAAGGTTGTTTGCACTTTATGCAATGAATTAGTTACCTCTAGGAGTTCTACCAGTCTCAAGTACCACCTAAAGCAAAGCATCCCTTAACGAACGCTGATGCCGGGTCAAGCACTGAAACGCCGGGGAAGAGTCGCAGTCAAGCTACTTTGAATGCAACCGAGGCGAACCCGTCACTGCAGCTCTATCAGACAAGCTAACTAATCTTCTTGCTCAGTGGATTGTCACTAGCTGCCGACCCATCAGTGTCAATCTAGATTAATCTAGATTAATTTAAAATGGTTGATGAGATTAATCTAGATGTTTAAAATTAATCTATGCCCACCATTAAAAATAACACATCCCTTAAAACCCTCTCTCCACAGATTACACTTATATCTACACTTATATAGTCTGTGTAGACAATCTTGTGTCACCTACTTGTCTCCATGGAGATAAGGTTTAATGTGGCACATTTCAGGCAAAGCTACAACATCTCTATGGGGCCAAGCAGGTAGCTAACCCTCCACTAGAAAAGTTAAATTGCTTTTAAGTCAATAACCATGAATGAATACCTCTAAACCCCCCGTAGATTTGATGATTTGTACAAATTGTGGAAGTTAATCAGTCCACTCACCCCTCACTATCTCAGTGAACTGTAATGTCTGCCCATGGGCGGCTATTTATCACATTGTGGAGACTACACTGTGTATCCACACTCACACCATGGGGACCTGCCTCCCTTAAGGGGATAAAACCAGATCCCCATGATGTGACTTATTTATTATTAGATCAATACCTGATTCAGCCATACGTTAAAATAGTTTAGGATTAGGTTTAGTTTAGACTAGTAGAGGCTACGGTCAATGTAATGTCGATGCAATGTCCCAAGAAGAATGAAAACCCAACTTGTGTGTGTGTGTGTGTGTGTGTGTGTGTGCGTGTGTGCGTGCATGCGTGTGTGTGTGTGTGTGTGTGTGTGTGTGTGTGTGTGTGTGTGTGTGTGTGTGTGTGTGTGTATTTATATGTGTGTGTGCAGCGCCTTGTTACCAGATGTGAAGGAGCTGTTTCTGGAGGCAGCTCAGCACACGTGTGAGGGCATTGACCCGGACCTGCAGACGGGCCTGGGGGTGCTCTATAACCTCAGTGGAGAGTTCAACAAAGCAGTGGACGCCTTCAACACAGCACTGTCAGTGCGGCCAGAGGTAACTTTATACACAGTGGACCAGGAGGTAAAGGGTACAGACAGACAGCACTTTTGTGAGAGTTTTGGCTATTGAAGCTGTAGACTTAGAACAACATTTGATACATTTTATTAAATGTTTTTTTTGTCGTTTTTTTTTTGTTAAAGTAGGTGTGCAATATAAATATGATATTGATTGACAAAGACACACAGAGTGAATAAACTATGAAATATACTGTACTATTATAAGAAAACAAAAGTTGCTGAATTATCAGATTCAAAAATATCAAAGGGCTGAAACCTGTGCAATGTGAACCTCAACCAATTTTTAAAAATATGATCTGACTATTGATCTAATCTATAAATATTGTGATATTCATTTAGATTATGGCTAGCTAACGGCTGATCAACTTTACAAACAGACATTGAACACACTAGCACACTGAACACACTAATAATAATATTATAATTATTACAATCATTCAACAAATTTGAAACTCAGCAACTTATATACACCATATGGTTTTATGAAAAAAGTAATTTATTGCCTGACATTTTTCCCATTTTCAAGATATTGCAATTGCAGTTGATGTGTGCCAACGCAGCTTTTATGTCCTCTTCTAGGAAAAGAGTGAGAACAGGAAATGTCAAGGGAGGGTTTATGCAAAGAAAGTGTGACGTACACAACACAAAACATCCTCACCCAACAAAACAACTTATATATCCTTCATGCAAATCCAGTGTCTGTCCTCACTGCACTGTCCCTGGCTGACAGTGCACGGGGGGATCCAGCCCTCACATTTGACTTGGTAATATTTGCCCCCCTGGTGGAAACATAGTTCTGAGCACAAGAGGGGATAATTGTACCCCTCTGCTCGGTTTAGTCAAAGATAAAAAGCCTCTATATTGCAGTGGACCATGACCTCTGTGTGTGTCCCTGGCTGCAGGTGGGAAATCATGACAAGGACACATCCTATATTACTCATTTCTCCTTAAATAACCCTCACTTTGTACAAGGGGATTTAAAATGTGTCTGCACTGTTTGTTGTATAGTATAAAGCTCTTACGGTGAGGTGATGGAAGGTTCTCCTCTGGAATCTCATGTGTTGTATGTCTCTGTGACAAGAGCCACTGTTCCTCTTAAGGCCTAAAGATAAAGGCTTCTTGTGCCACCTAATGAATAGGGCAGGTAACCATATAATTGTGATTGGGATTGAATTTTTCCAAATAGTCACCAAATGTTGTATGGCAGGACTACTTACTCTGGAACCGCCTTGGGGCCACATTGGCAAACGGAGACCGGAGTGAGGAGGCGGTGGAGGCCTACACCCGCGCCCTGGAGCTGCAGCCGGGCTTCATCCGCTCCCGATACAATCTGGGCATCAGCTGCATTAACCTGGGAGCGCACAGGTGAGCTCTGTGACTACTGTCAGTGAAATGTGGGTTTAGAATATGATTAATGGTTAAATTTAAGATATTGGCTTGGCTTCTTTTGTGTTTTGTCATTATACTGTATTTTTACAAAATGGCTGCATTAAAAGTGTTTTGTTTGTTTTATTTTCCCAGAGAGGCAGCCAGTAACTTTCTCACTGCCTTAAGCCTTCAGAGGAAGAGTCGGAGTCTGCAGCAGTCCCACCAGGTGATGTCAGGGAATATCTGGGCTGCTCTGAGGATAGCTCTGTCCATGATGGACCAGCCCGAACTGTTCCAGGCTGCCAACATCGGGGACCTGGACCTCCTCATGCGAGCATTTAACCTAGACATTTAAGATGACAGAAAGCTGGTGAATATATTTTAACTGTACACCAATAGCCAAAAGTCCAAAGTGCACCCTTCAGAGCAGTTTTGGACTAGTTTCCTGGCAGCAGGTTTTTGCACTTGAGTATTTAATACTGTCGGGATTGTATGTCAACGATGGGTTCTTCCAAGTTTTTTCGCTGGCTGCATTATGATCAATTTGCACTGCAAATTGCAATTCCCCCGAAGAGCACAAGGACGGGCACAGATTGTATGAGCAATGCCTTAGAGATCACATGAATTAAACCCACTCATCCGGTGGAACAGAGGCAGACAGGCCATTTCTGTGGACAAACCCCACTGTTTTTCAAGTGGTCGCTGAGTAAAGCCTTTAACAGACTTGATTTTTAAACACTCACGGCTGTCTGCACTCTGGAGAGTGGTTTTAGTCATCAAACACAGTGAAACATAACTTTAGATCTGGAGTTTTAATCCTGTTTCAAACTGTTTTATTTTGAACAAACTGCTGCACCCACTGCATTTCCATAAAATGGTCCTGATACTTTCTTTTTGCACTTTGCACAAAGATCATTTTTCATTCCCAAATGGAATGAGCAGCCTGGTTTTCAGCCTTACAAAATGCATCTGATGAAAATTAAAGTTGTACTGTTTTTGTGGCAACACAAAAAGCCATTGGCGATGCTTTGGGTACTTAAAAACTGCTGCCTGTTTATGAACTTTCTAAAGGGTTAAATTTGCTTTTTGTGTATGTTTTTAAAACTTGCCGTGATGGCTCTTTTGCTCCCTTTATCAAGTGGGTTGGGCAGATAACCATAGACCATAACCAGTAGAAACATACATCCACTATCCTACTTATATTAATATTCACAGGCGTGTAAATTGTAGTGCATTTTTGCAATAGACAACAGCAGATAGGTGATGTATAGCTGCGAGCCAAGGAAGCAGCTTGCCGTCTAGGATAATGTAGTAATTTGTATCTTTGCAGAACAGCCACTGGCAACAAGAGCTCGTTCGCTTAATTAAATCTGCTAGGCTCAGTCATCAAACATCATGAATACTTATCTATGATTGTGAAATTTAGTTTTCTATAACTACTTATATTGGACTCTGCAGCACTGCAGGAACACAGAGCTTTTAGTTCTTGCTGTATGTAAATGGACAGTTCCTGACTCTGCAACAGAGTATGATGGATCATCTCTACTGTATGGCCCTGCACCTCAGCTCTGAACAGGCTGCACTCCCTCTGAGTGAGCGCTGTAACTAGGCTTTCTCTCCAAACCTATGCAAAGGTCATGTTTTCTGTTGCCACCCTGAATAGTCTGTGTGCTCCTGTCTGCCTCAGCGGCCCAAATGGAAGTGTTTTTTCAGAGCTGTGAAAGAATGCTATCAGGGGAAACCAGAGGCTGGCTCCAGAGCCATTCATCTTCCTAACTGCTCAGCGCTGATGCTGTGCTCTGTATGAAAATGTTTCATTCAGAAACTGCAAGAGCAAACGCAAGTGTGCTTTTTCAAATAAAATAAATGTCTGAAAAACACCTCAGACACAACTTTCAGTTTTTGTTTCAGTTAACTATGTAATTCTGAATTTGGCAAAACTGGTATCTTTAATAATAAAACTAAAATCCAATCAAATTAATAAGTTAGAACTATCGGTGGGCATGTAATACTTGTAAATCTGTAGATATTTTACAAAATGAACTTTAGAAATAAAGCACACCTCTGAATAGAAGACAGAGAAAATGTTTGCCACAACTGCACATCCCACAGCAAAACTTTATTTGCTGATCCAGTTGGGAAGATGGCCATATTGTGCTAATGATTACCTGATGGAGTTGTTTTTTATCATTTACTGTTAATTTGTTTTATGTAATGTTTTTGTTTGTTTGTTTCTTTCTTTTTTGCAGAACAGTTGTATTTTTCATTATGCAACAGTGGGTATTTGGTGATTTTTTTATTTTTTTTTTTTCAGTATAATGTTATAGAGAAAAAACATTTTTAAAGAAACCTTTAAAATGGTGTAATAACGGTGTATAACTTTTACTCACTGAGACACAGTTGGTAAGGATGATGTTTCTGAAAATACTGCATTACCTTCTCAGGTGAACTGACTTTGTGAAACGCATGCTCCAAAAGGAAGGACTGCATGGTAGATCTATACATTTATTTTTGAATGCAATTTTGAGTTGTATGCACGCAGTACATGGAAGTGCTTTATTTTTCTCCTAACATAAAAATTACATGTTTTTTGAGACATATAAACTGAATTACACAATGTTTTTTTAATTGGTACTCTCAACTTGCTTGTTGACTTTTAACCACAGTGTATTGGTTAAATAATATATATTCTGCCTATAAATCATCAAATTAGGATTACATTACTTTTAGTCAAATCCAAACCCATCTGTGCTTTGGTTTTAAAAAATTAAATAAGCTAAAAATGCATTTTCATGGCATGTCTCAGATTTTCTTTTGTCATTCTTTGAACCACTAACACTTTTATTAAGCATATTTTTAGATCATGTAGCTACATGTACATCTTGTCTTCACAGAGGCAGTTTGTTTCAGCTTGTCAATGAATTTTATGTGTAATAATATTTTGGCAAATGATACCCTTTATATATGACCAAATATTTATTGAAAAACTGATTATATTGCATTATATATTGTATGTAATCACAATGGAAGCATTAGCACCTTTAAATCCACATAATGAAAGTACTCTTTTCAAATAAATTCTTGTTTCTATTCTCTGCTCTGGTGTTCAGTGTAAATTACACCACTTTATATTACTTTCTGGTATCACCAGATCTAAACCCAGACTCGATCCGGTTTAAATTAAGGCTAAACGTGATCTTAAATGAGAATAAATCATGGATAAGTTAGTTCTAAAGAAGAATTAACCCAATTTAGACAAATACAAAAGGTGCAATGTGCTTTGCCTGGAATGTTTCACAGTATGGCATTAAACCTTTCTATTGTCATGGAGACCAAAGCAGATCAAGTTACAGGTCAGATCTGTGGAGAGGCAACCCCGCTCGCTGTCAGAATATTTGTTTTTCTAGGTATTTTTAAGCTATAAAATTTCCCGTAATTGAATAAATATAAGGAGCATTCAAGGCCTCCAACCAAAATATATCATAGTGAACCTTTCAACCACAGAGGGCCCTGGTTATTGTTAGAGGCAGCCTGTATCCCACATATACGGTATAAATATATGTTGGTATAAATGAAGCTGTGCAATCCCAACAAAAGTGTTTTTATTTATCCAAACAGAGTAAGTAAACAGTGCCATAGATTACGCATCATGACCCTATTCACAGACACTGACACACCTGGATAACCATGTACATTACAAAAATCAACTTAAATAATCCACTGTAGGTCTTAAAAACTAAAATGGCACAAACTTGTTTTCAAAAAGGCGACAGAGTAAAAACTGATAAAGAACCTTCCTGACATTTAGTCAATTGAAAAGGAGAAAAACTCAAATGGTACAATTGTACAATCGAAATGTCTAAATGCAGGTTTAGTGCACATGCCAACAGTGAAAGGCCTGACAACTTGAACAACTGCTGAAAGTGAGTGTAGATGACGTTAGTGGGAAAGCAGGAAAGACATGAACTCAGAATAGAGAAATAAAGGTGCCGAGAAGCGAGAACCATTGCACAGTTACCGATCATGACAATACACGAATAAACAAGACAACAGCTTATACCAATATCCAGTTACAACCAAAAAAAAAATAGTTTTGAGGTGCCAAACAATAGGCATTTGGTTTCTGAGTAAAAATGACTGAACTGGAAGAACAGCTGAAACACAAAACTTGCATAGAGATACGATAGATATGTTAACACCTCCGCACTGCATAGGCTCTGAACTGCAGCTGGTAATAACCACGAGATGATCCACAGTGTTGTTATATAAGAAGAATTCAAACCTTATGATGCTTTTGACTATAATCATAATAGGAGTACATGGCAAAATATAATATCCAGAGTTAGTGATGAGGTTATACTGTAATATTATAATGTTGAGTATTGAAGATAAGAGGGAGGTTTAAGTTGCAGGGAGCACCTTATTCTGAATACATTCAACACAGCATTTTTTTTAATCTGGTATACATAAAGATAGTTGTGCAGTTTCATGTTACATAAATGTTTAAAAGTGCACTATATTAGGTCAACCTGCTTACTGTGCATATTGTCTAGAAAACTTGAGGTGCATAAGAGAAGGCAACCAGTGAACGGCTGCAAACTGGTATTTTAAAGGTGCACCGCATAACTTTTCTTGGAAAGGGAACACCACATGATAATCTCCACGTACTAGTAGATGTACTTAACTATTTAGCCCGGAATGTTTCACAGTAAGGCATTAAACTTATCTATCTCAATGGAGACAAGCAGGCCAAGGTACAGATCGATGCCATAATGCCTCATACCAAGCAAAGCAATAACATCTTTAGAAAGAAAAAAATGTGGCACCCTCCCCCAGAAAATTTACACTATCCACCTTTAAAGGATTGTAGCTGGTCTGTGCCTGGTAAGTACGTTTTTCAGCATGTGTCCAGTTTAAGGAGCAATGAGGTTTTCAGATCCACATTCATTCGTATGTTTTACTGCGGTGACTCCAGTCTCCAGTCCAGTCAGGTACAAAGTGTGTGATTATTCCAGCTGAAGTGCTTTGTTTGTATGTGAAGGATCTGCCTTTTGTCCTCTTGTGGCTGACAAAGGTCTGCATTAAAAAATAACTTTAACTCTAAATAAATCTTAACTTGCTTGCGTCATAACCAGCTGAAAGTGGGACAGGTCAGAGCCATTCTTCAGGCAGTAATACTGTATACTCTACAGCGGTATATTTAACAACTATTTATGGACGCCTGATGCTCTCATTCAGACAAAACTTTCATACGGTTTGTTCTCTGGTGTCCAAACACACCACGGTGTCTGTACAGGACATTCTTCAAAATGTAGCTTCAAATACTAGCCACAAGCAGCATTCTTTTTAACATTTGAGGGCCTGAAGTGTTTTTAGGGTTAATTTATGAAAAATATTATACAAATCTGGCCAGAGTAGCTCAAGGCGAGGGTTTTGATATGCGGTTTGTGTTTTCCAGCAGCATTAATTGCACAAGTCCCTCTGTACCTTAACATGTACACGAAAAACTGAAATGTACATATAAAGCAAACACAAATGCACAAGAAGCTTTCCCTTTCTGATCAGTTTTGTTGTTTTCCTGAATGACATCAAGAGGAGCTGGTTGTCTGAAAATTCTTTTGTACATTGCTTCCACTGCTACAGTCGTGTACCAGTCTCAGAGACTGTGGTTCTTTAACTGCTCGACAGTCGACGGTAAAAGTAGATGTAACCCAAGTCTTTTGGAGGCCTTTCTGACAAACACACTTTGTGGTCATTGTAAATAACCCACCTAAAAGAACAAAACATACTGAGTGCACGTTATCAAAAAGCAAGTACATCTGTATAAGTATGTTACTCACCTTCCTTCTTTTTTGATGTGACAAATATAATGTCCTGACATTGTAGATGCTCCCATGTGACTGATGAAGGCAAACAGCTCATAACCTTCAAAATATAACAACAAATGCAGGTAAATCCCAACTGGCTTTAACAATGAGGGATTGTTCTAACATTCATATAGAAGTTGACTAGTGAGCGATTCATTTTTCAGTTAATCAAACAATTATTTATGTCGTAAATTTAGACCTTTTAAATATAATATCAACCTAAAGGTTAGAATAGTTCATTATTATTTATTATTTAGTTTATTTATGAGAAAGGGACAATATAGTACTAGTGGCACTAGAGTTAGTTTCCACCTGTAGTTCCAGGTGCATGTTTTTTGCACCCAGACACGGGGAGAACATGCAAACTCCACACAGAAAGGCCCGGGTGACTCAGGATTGAGTCTGGACCTTCTTGCTGTGCAGCATGAGTGCTGCCACACAGCCACCAGGCTGCCAGATATGGTGACTGAAGCCTGAATAACATAGTTTTGAAGACAATTCAAAATCCTGATATTTTGATTTAATAATGTCAATGTAAGTTATGATGAAGATGATCAAAATATGGCTATGATTATTTCTATAGTCGACTAGTTACGATTAGTTGATTAGTCGTGTCAGTTCTATTAATAATCACATTTACAGTACAGCTTTTCCTGACACAACAATCTGTATTTGCACAATGTTCACTCATTTGTGACCCATTATGGGTGTAGCAGACATGAAAAAATAAGCAAATCTCATGGATTCTAAACTAAACTGAAAGATGTTAACAGTAAAATCTTAAACTCACGTCCTGGTCCATCTTTGACCCGGGGCCCTGCTGTGTCTCTGTCTGGGGACAGGGTGGAGTCGCTGTGGGAGTTGGCAGAGAAGGCGTTGTCATTGGGCTCTGTGTCGGCCATGTCTGAGAGGGCGTCACTCTCCTCCTCCTCGGGGTGGGTGAATATCCAGTCGAGTGCTCGCTCAAGGTTATTGTTCTGAAAGATAATCATAAAATGTAATTCACCACTCAGAAACAATAAAGGCAGATGAGCTTGAGAGACAGAGGAGCAATGTGGTTCAAAGAAGAATCACCATCAAAATGTTTTCATATATTATTAAGACATATAATGCAATCTGTCAGGGATATTATATTTCACGATAACATATGGACACATATATATTTATATATATAGATGTAAAATGGTGTAATAATACAAATGGCTCCATTGACTTCCTGTCTAAAACTACTGAACTGCGATATATAACATTTGATTTGATTAATGATGA
>JACN01096343.1:0-10600 GCA_000787155.1 Scartelaos histophorus | reverse complement strand
ATAATAATAATAATAATAATATGCAATTTTTCTTAGAAACCAAGTTTTCTAATAATTTCCTGTTCAATAATTGTTTTGCGTACAGTTGCAGTCTTGTGAGTATAGTTTGGGTCAGATTATAGATTTAATACTTGAGAGTTTTTGACATGCTAATTGATTAGCAGCGTGTGTCTTAAGTCAACAGTTAATTTCTTAAGTTGACGACAATTATGTAATGTTTTATTTTTCAATGTGAAAGAGAAGACAAAATTACTTTCACAAAACAGTCCAGTTTCACTACTTTAATGCAATTTGCAACTGCCTACAATTCTACTGCTTGGGGGCATATTTGTATTCCTGTTTCTCACTACAAGAACTCAGCATCATTGAGTTGACACCGACATTAATCTCTTCCTTGAACCCACCAATCACAAAAACATACACGTCAGTCTAATTCAATGTCATTTTTCACGATGAGATCATTTTAGACTGAGTTGTGACATTGCTGGGAACTGCACCATTGTTACACTGGAGAATGAATTCATTTTGAAGGATGAAATGCATTTTAGACTGGTGAGGTTGGACGTGAGGCCTGTGTGCCACGCTGCAGTTGCTAAGCATTGGCCCAGAGAGCTTCAGATGGCGATTAATCATCAAATCTGCCCTCCCGCCTCTCTCTCTCTCTCTCACACAAACACACACACATACACACTACTGTCCAGCTGATCGGCAAAGCACTGCACACACGTTATTATAGTCAGTCATCATGGTCAAAACCACTCTGCAGGGGAGACACACATCATTTAAAGG
The DNA here is from genome assembly GCA_000787155.1 of Scartelaos histophorus. Taxonomy (NCBI): domain Eukaryota; kingdom Metazoa; phylum Chordata; class Actinopteri; order Gobiiformes; family Gobiidae; genus Scartelaos; species Scartelaos histophorus. Next base: position 9,811 of record JACN01096343.1, on the reverse strand, counting down.
GCCGCTGTCATCTTGCCGAGCTGGGCCAAAGGACTCAAGGCTGCAGGTATAAACATCCAAGACAGCGTGTTAGCTTCGTGGGGTTTACCAACGAGCCGTTTCTGTACACAAGATGCATTATAGGAGAAAGTCTGAGCTTAAAGGCTGGATATCCGCACCCTCTTCCTCCATCACTGTCACTGAAAAGCCCAAACAATGCATTGATTTACATGAGGCAGCGTGGTGCCTTTGCTTAACCAAGTCTGACCTTCATCCAAACTGAAATAGTTAGGAATATTGAATTTCAAAGCATGTCAGCGGATTATGGAAATTGAATAAAAGTCTAAGTATGTTCTATCCCAAACAATATAATGTGATCAATGGAATGGAATGATGATAAAAATGCAAAGAGGTACAGGAATCATCTCAGAGTGCAGTGTGTCCTTGGCTCAAACACAGAAATATTCATGTGCTATAACAGCTTCACTCAAACTTCACTCAAACTTATCAGATTTTTATTTAGTGCTCATGAGTCGAGCTAACAGTGGGAACTATGGCGTGCTACCAAAAAGACAAGGAGAATAGATTTAAATAGTTATGAAACTAGTAACTACAAAACCGTCACTCATGCTGGAAAGTCCTTCACTGGAATTTGGGAAGAAATGATAAGATATTTCCAAGTACACAAAATTTACATTTTGTGCCAAAGAAAATCGGATGCTACAAAAGGCAACTGTAAGAAAAACACAGCATCGCTACGGCATTTCTGGTCCGTTAATATTGTGACAGAGACAAAAAAAACACATAATTACTATTCAGAAAATGACAGTCCTCAAATAATGCACAGATTCATTTGGTCTATTATGAGGTTATTGGAGAGGGTTCTGCACCTTTGGTATTTCACTTTACATCAAAACTGCCATGTTTGATGCTCCAAATGTAATTTGTTGTGTTTCTATGACAGTAAACAATAAAAATCTCTCTTTTTGAAGCACAATGTAACACCTTAAAAGCCTAAGATATAGGAACAACCACCATGGCAATTGTCAACAATATACTGTCAATAAAATAAAATAGTGCTTTGTGAATTAGTCATTGTAAACACATGCAAGCGAAAAGTGCTTTTAATTCAAAAGCAGAATAAAGCAAAAAGGACAGCCTCCTCCAGAGCTAATGACACTTCCAGAGGTACAGAATGATTAAATACGACATGCTGGGGCCAATTTACCCAAACATTCATCTTTATGTCACCTCTCACTTAATGAAAACTAAAGGTTGAGGCAGCCAAAGAGAGGACGGAGAAGAAAACCTTGGCTATAGAACAGAAAAATGGTGCGATTTGGGATATTTGTAGCATTTACGTTTTTTGAAGCCTTACAACATCCGCCTCATAGTCATTTAGAAAGAAAAGCACTTCCCTCTTTTACTTGGTGGGTTTCTAAATCTCATTTTTGACACCACGGAGAGACTTAAAGAGGAAGCCCAGAGCAAAGAAGGGAAGAGGGCCATGGCAGATGAAAGAGGCTTGTGTGATGGAGGGAGAGAGGGAGAGAAGGAGCGAGAGACAGCCAATGGTGAGGTAAGTCAAAGTCCACGCACCAGAGGAGAAAGGACAGCCAGGAAGGGGAAACAGGTTAGGCGTTTGATGCCTGTGATTACGTTTCTTCCTGGTCCAACTATTTCGAAGCGCGGCGTTGACATTAAATACCCCTACTGTCAAAAACAAGCTATTACGTACAGCCCGATGAAACAGGATCGAGCCAGTACATTTGCAGCACTTGGAGAGATTAGACCCGAGTCCTTCTATCGTATGTGCTAACGGCTAATCGCGGAGGACTTGAGCATAGTAGACTTTTCTCTTTGTTTTAAACACATGTGCGAAGGACACGGGCCAGAGACTAATTAGCCCGAGCACACGCTAGAATGTGAGCGCCGGCTTTCTCTTCCCTGTTTCCCTGCGCCTGTCAAGGGTGCAACAAGGGCAAGCTCAAGCCACATTATACCGTATGAGAGCACCGCGCTTGGCAAGAGAGGCACAGGCCACTCATTAGTCTGGAAAACATTTGCTCATTTAGCACTCGAGGCACACAGGGTCCACAGGCGAAGGTCTGTGCAGATCTGTGCATAGTGAAAAGCAATAGGTGGGTTAGCATTAAAAGCTAGCAAGCAGCTTTGTATGAACTGTCAATAAAAATAAAAGAGTTTTGTGGCAGCTTGAAGATGCTCGAAAATCTTTTCACATATATATAGCTTGTTATCCATAATTAAAATCGTTCAGTCATATACAAGATATTTTTAAGTAGTGTATATATATTGATATATTGATAATGACAGCATTTGTATTGTTTTATAAGAAAAAAATTAAATCAAACTAGAAATTGTGATCAAATAATAAAATAATGAAAATAATAATCTTTATCACAAAAATGAATACTTCAAAGGAGCGCAGTGAATTGATTCAAGATTTAAATATACTGCAGATCTAATTACATATTTACTTTTTGAAATCGATACAAACAGCCAACCTGAACCGCACTTGCATCAATGCGGACACTGACCAGAAAATGTCCTGAAACACAAGAGCTCTTCAGGATCACAGCTCAGGTGGCTGCCCGTTTTGAAAAGATGTCATTTTGATGGAGCGACTAGATCGATCGATGCCGGATACTTCTTTCTTCGTCTTTTATAGAAACTAAAACTGCACTGCGGTGGACTTACTCTATACTAACAATGGCTATGGTGACATGTACTCAAAATCTCATCACAATAAATAATCTTGTGTTTGGAATATTTAGCCTGATTTTATCCAGACTTGGGTCCAGCTCAAACCAGTTGTGTCTGAAGATGATGGTGTTCCTAATATAACTGTAGGGGTGCATGCTTCTTTTTAATAATACAGTGATCTAGATGGAGAACTCCTCTGACCCAGATTTGGCGCTAGCTCACTGGCGGATGATTGCTAAATAAAGACAGCAACAGAGTAGTGGATAAATAGTTTACGAGCTTTAAATGAAGGCGATGATGAGTGAGTTTATTGTCGCCACATGAGGTTCAAGACAGTTGTTGCTATCTTCTCTAAATTAGTCTGAAAGCGAGCATGGTGAAGTAACAGGATGGGCGCAGATATAGAGGTGGAAGGGGTGTCTTGGAGCTAATCCTCACTTCCACAAATTCCCCTCGCTGCCCCTCATTGCTCCCACTATTTTTACTGGCTCGGCGTTCACCTGTCAGTAACACTACCTTAGCCAACAGCTGCTAATCACATGCTACTCTCAGGAGCTGCCACCGCTAGCCATTCCTCTACTGTTGACTTTTCCCTTTGAGATAGACCCTCAATTATAGCTTATTTGATTTCATTCAACTCACATAGTATGCATATTTGAAACAGAATCTCTAGTCCAACAAACAGCATAGGTTAATGTAGCTCCGGGAAAAGTCATGAAGTAAGCTTTTGAAACCTGATAGTCAGTTAGTGAAAGGCGTCAGTTATGTCAAATATTGATGGTATGATGTCAATATGAGTATTAGCTTCGCAGTCTATTTTAGTGTGGAAACTGAAAACCTGACACGTCAAAATACGCTCGCTCCGCAACAGAAGCTGACGCACAGCTGCACTAAAGTCATGGGGTGATGTTTTTAGCTGTTCTTACCTTTTAACCGGCACTCCAAGTTGGAAAAGTACATTTGGACAAGTCAAATGAGAAAGCCGCTACAAGCAAGCAAAAATGTACTGGTAAAATAGCAAGATACTTCAAAATAATTGTAACATTTTTAAAAAAGACGAAGTTCACAAAATATTATGAGTCAAAGATAAAAAAAACAGAAGTGGTAATTAAAAGAACCAAAGTCAAACTTAACCGTGAAGAGAGAATACAACTTACAAATTCTCGAAAGTTCATTTCAAAGTTATTCTGGCATAACACATTTAATAACTTGACCGTAAATAACGCCACGGTCAGAGCAGTGTCATCGTTCATAAAAACAGCAGCGTTGAAGGCTAACTCTCCTGATCTGCACAAACACTAGCCATAAGCCATCACCAGCAGTTAGCAGGTAGCTTACAGAGACAATATCCTGTGCTGGCTTCAGTCTGTGCAGCCCTGCAGCTCTTTGGCCTGTTCCACTGGTTCATATTAAGCTCCTGACGCAGCAACTCCATCTGACCTTCACACACACACACAGGTGGGGACAGAATAACAAGTGGACAGCAGCCTGCGTCGCCTTCTTTCTATAATTAAAAAAGTATGGTTGAATCCTCCTCTTGGGTCAGGCTGCCGGTGTGTTCTCGGAGTCTGGCCTGGAGCCCGTCCTAAAGCCCATGAGAGAGCCATGGCGCGGCGCGGCACTTTGGATAAAATGTCCACCCGACGGCAGGTGGCCTTCAGTTCAGATTGCATCAAACTGTTGCCAGTCAGACTGATAGAAAAGATGATCCCTTCCACTGAATAATAGCATAACAGCACAGAATATAGTAGGGTTGAACAATGGTGAGATTAATGACAAATGAGATCACCTTTGTAAAACACAGAAGCTGTAATACTTCTTCTAATTGCAAATCCTGTGGTACATGGACTGGCTGTATGCAAGCTTAGTGGAATATAGAGAGCTCTTCAGTTGGTTTGCCTTATTTATCGTTCACTGTATCCAATTTTTGTCCTCCTTGGACCCTTGGACTTTTGGATAATTTCTTGTTTGGTACTACATTGGAAATAATGTAGTCACTCTTTAGACCTGCTTTAGCCCTAGACTGGACCTGGAATTGTCCTATTATAGATCTAATTTTGTTCTGATCGTACTTGGAAAGATCTTTTCTGCAATGGGTAACAATGATGCTAAGGCCTTCCAACTGACTATGAAGCTAAAATTACAATGTAGAGAAAATAAGTCTATATTTTGATCATATAGTCCTCACTTATTTAAATCCTGAGTTACACTAAAATAGCAAATCAATTATTTCAAATGGCATTGCAATATCTAAGTTACCTTTAATAGCTTTACTGTTACATGGTTACAGTCTCTATTGAGAGTCCGAAAACAGCCGATGATGAGCTAACATTGTTCAGAGCAAAACAAAGGCAATTGTGAAGCAGAAGCGCCTAATCCCCCGTGTGTTGTGTCAGGACTAAAATGGAAACTATGTGAAGCACGGTGAACTGGACTGACAGCGCTCCTCTGGGTCTGTGCTGCCCGTGGGGGGCGCCCATTTCAATAACAAGAGCCCAGAGCCAGAGAGGAGCAACAGGCTGCAGGCACGTGGAGATGATGGACGTAAACACAGGGACAGTAGGTATTACACTGACCTACATGGAGCTTCTTGGTACAGTGCGCAATAAGAAAAATTAGGATTCTTTAATTTCCAATTTGGGTAGTCTGTTTTTTGTATGTTCCAGTGGGTGATTATACAGCTGATTCAATATTTAATTTTTTTAGCATAGCAAATTTGACTTGACTTGAAATGTTCTTTATATATTTTTTATTTGTTGTATTTGCCATTCTTTAATGTACTTTATAGTATTGGGGCATATTTTTTCTATGAATTTAATTTCTTTTTGTATGAATGACTTTGACATCCCTGTTTAATTTGTCCTTTTCTGACCAGATCCCCGATGACAACAGCATAAAGCCAAGACACATGGCTTCCTGGTTACTTCTCCACACCGTGAAATTACAACATCTTCAGTTTAAGAAAGTGACAGCTGCTATCTGCCCCGAAATGGTGTCTCCTACTATTTTCTTTTGTTTATTGTAAATGTGTTACAGTTGCATAATCAGTCACACAGCAGTGCACAGAGGGGCCATTCTGTTTCTCCACAGCCTCCCCCTTTGGCCTTGTCGTCTGAGGACAGAAGGACAATGCTACTTTGGCTCATCTGATGTGGGCACCAGAAAGAGCAGTGCTGCACGACTATAATAACGCAGGCTAGGGCTTTAATCTGCCAGGGGGATCTGACAGGGCACAATCGACCATCAGGGCGCCACAATGACCTCTACAGTGGGACTAGTGTAGCATCTGCAATCATGGAGGAGACACACTTCAAAACAGGGTCGTCGAAAGTATCGAAAATCAGATACTAATCAATGCGAAAACTAGTGTCGAAACCAGATGCTCATTTGAACATGTATTGATTTTTTTTTAAACACACATTCAGAGAACAGAAACCTTTTAAATGATCTTGAGCAGTATCAGAACAAGAATGATCACATAGACAAGTTTACGCCCATGGACCACTATAGAACCTACCTGGACCACTGAGGAACTACACAGACATAACACCACATGGCAATATAAAAGAAAATGCCATTATTCAACACTGACTTTCTATTGTCAGAAATTGTATTATAGTATAGTATTTTCTATTAGCATAGTATCAGAATCAGTATTGAGCATCAAGTCTATTCTTTAGTACCGAAATGGAGTTTGAAACTGTAGTAGTGATAGTGACCACACCGTTTCAAAATGAGTTGACGATTTTGCAATAAATAGATTTTTCACAGGGAAAATCATGCATAGACAGATCTGTTTAATAGTCTGAATTTGTGCCGACCTTGTGACACAAAGCATCAAGTAGCTTGTTGTTTTAGCATAAGCAGACATACAGTTGGCTTTTCTTATCCAGGGAAACGAGTCTAGACATGATGCTTTGACCTGGCCTCATAAGCAAATCATTAGAAGATAGCAAAATAAAATCCAATGTTTTACACCAAAGCAAATACTCAAATTACATCAGTCTCATTTCATTAATTACAGAAATTGTCGATTTTTGCAACAGCCTTGTAAAATGTGATAAGAAATTCTCCCAATATGCAATGAAGAGATAATGGTTTTAAAAATGTTGGTCGCAAGAATAATTCAGCCCTCAAGCACTCGTAGGATAGTTACAGTTTCTAAATTAGGAATGTGTACTTCTCACTTCTTCTGTGCTTTAAAGTGTGAAAAATACAAACTTTAATACTGTTCTTTACAGGTCAGAAAGCTGCCTTGTTTTTAGAATAATAACAGCACTTGTGTAGGTGACAAGAAAAGGGATTGCTGAATTATATTTTGAACTAAATCTTTTTTTTGCAGACTAGCTGATAGTAAAATTGAGTGCATCTCTTATAATATAACAGCACAGGATTGTCAAAAGTATCAAAAAGTAGATACAAATTAATATTAAAACTAGTATCGAAATTAGATACTCATTTGAGAATACTAAAAAGGTCACATTCAGAACAAGTATAAGAGCACACTGACTAGTTTACGCCTATGGACCACTGAGAGATAGATATAAGGCCACAGGTGATATAAAAGAAAGTACTATGTTTTATTGTTGAAAATTACATTGTATTGTCTAAAGAAATTATGTTTTTAATTTTAATTATAGCATCAGTTTTTAGTATCGAGTCTGATCATTAGTATGGAAATTGCATTTGAAATTTTAGTATCGTGATTTGGGATGACACTAGAGCGTGACCAGTCCCGATGTAATGGGCTAAGATTCCAACCCCCACTTTCCATTTGAAGTGGTCTATTTGCGTCTCTGGTCCTTGTTGAACCATGGCAACCCTCATCCCTGCTCTGCCCAGCCTCCTTGTAATGACCCACTCAATCAATCACCCCCGGATCAATACTATGAATTCATCCCGATGCTGCTTTTGCCTCTTTCCATCAATCGTATCGGCTGTCCCAAACAAGCGATAATACAGTTATCTGAACCATCTCCTTTGATTGTGTGTGCGTGCGTGCGTGCGTGCGTGTGTGTGTGTGTGTGTGCGCGTGTGTGCGTGCGTGCATGTCTGTGTGTGTGCGTGTGTGTGTGTGTGTGCATGTGTGTTTAGGGAGGGGGCAGCTATCAAAATCACATTATAAGTACGCTGGCATTTTCCAAAACGTGTTGCTAGGCTCTTGCTCCAGCCGTGTCCTGTGTGATTAATAATACAGTCGTAATCCAGAAAATCATTAGGCGTTCGTTTCACAGTATAAAAGATGGACTGATAAAGCTGTGATAGGGAAAGTGTAAGGAGCAGCATCAATCAAAGGCATGCTACAACCTCGGCTATTTTATGAATCGAGGAATCTCATTTTAGCTTCGACGTCCTTTACTCTCAAATTTAACTCGGGGTAGTGTTGTCTCGATACTAAAATTTCAAACTAAATTTTTGATACTAAGGAATAGACTCAATACTCAACACCAATTTCATTTCTTTAGAGAAAAAAAAATCATTTTCAACATGAATATTAGTACTTTCATTCTAAAGCTTCTGGAAAGCTTAATTTCAGTCCTGTGTATGTGCCCTGTTTTAGTTTCAATATTAGTATCTGATTTTCTACTCAGACACTAGGGTGGGTTCACATGACATCACCACATTATGAGTCGCCCCTAGTCTAAAACTGAGTAGGTTGAATGGAACAGAATCTGCCTTTCAACTGTCAAAACCCAAATTATGTAAAATAAATAGTGATGGAATAATTCAAACTCAGAGACAAGGTTGTTTGCCAAGATTTGAGCAAATATGTGGAACCAATTTTTCATTCAATCATTCACTGTTTGTTTTAGAAAGAGAAAAACTGAAAATCCCAAAAGAATCGCCCATAGAGTTTTAAAGGCTGCTCCTCTCTTTCTGAAAGTATGACATCAGATTCTCGAACATCGTGAACGCGCTCTCTCTCTCTCTCCGCCTATCTGCCTCTCCATCGCCCTCTCCTCCTCTCTGGTGTCTCCCCCGGCCCCTGCGAACGTGGCACACACCGCTGCAGTGACAGTCCCACATTAGTCATCATCAAAGACCCACAGCTGCACAGACTGCGCACCCCGAAGACTGCTGCTTAAGCTAATGCGCTAACAAACGCACCATGTAAATCCACTCGCCCTCCCCCTAGGTCTAAAAATAGCCGCTATATATGAAGCATGAAATAATACCACTAATACCTAATATGACTGACGTATAGGTGAGGCTATCGTTTGGCCCAGTTGATGAGAATAAATGGAACGCACAGAAAGATAAAGGAACATGCAGTATTCTTATGAGAAATTAAATTAAGTTATAAACATGGACATCGATCTTCTAATCCCATACCAGTGTCTCTGAAGAACCTGAGCATATGATTAAATCTACAGATCTGCTGTTCACCATTTTACTCTACTGTTTACATGTGAGGGACATTTGTGGGCGTGTAGTATTCAGCCAATCACAGACAGCAGAAGAAAGGAAAATTCTGCGGAGCAGCAGTGGGACTAGAGGTGATTCAATAAACAGGGCAAACCTATATTAGAAATTTAGTGAGCTCCACTCTGGAAAATGGGGTACATTAATTCATTTTCAGAAATGTTATGTTTGTGTTAGTGGAAAATTGAAAGCCAAGATGGAGTGTTTATGCAGGAATATCTGTACTCTAGGAATTACTGATGAAAAGCTAATATATTCATATGGTTAAGTATCCTGGGTTGGTACTTTGATTGGATGGATGGATCGTAGAGAGATGACAACAGTATTGAAACATTACCTCTAACCTTCTAACGTCATCTCTGAAGGATAACTGACCTGGAAGGGGAAGATATTGTCTCCGCGACCCACTCCGTCATCGATCCAGGACTTGGGGTTGAAGGCGGGGCTGTTGCGTGGGTACTTCTGTGAGGCCACGTGGTTGTTGGGGAAGGTCTTCTTGAGTGGAGAGATGGAGTTGATGGGGGTCATTCCTCCATTCAGCCCTCGGCGATAATCTCTGCCCTGAGAGCCACCCCAGCCTCCTCCACCTCCACTACCATAACCTCCGCCGGGGCTCCAGGACGTGGACGAGCCAGGGGAGGGCGAGGGGCTCTGGTAGCTGGCCGGGCCCCAGGGAGAGGGGGGC
>KN513105.1:4323-26945 GCA_000787155.1 Scartelaos histophorus | reverse complement strand
GAGCTGAGCACATGGAGCGGTTACACTTGGCGACGAGCCAAAACCCTGAGCTCAGCGTTCTGCGACACGCTTCCTCTGAGAGTGCGCCTCACAACTTGCATAATACAGCTCAGTGCATCGCATAGCAACTCATCTTAACTCCTTCACAACCAGACTTGCACAGCACTCATCTGCAAACTGAGATTTAACATCACACTCAGTTAAAGTCAGCTTTAGTTTCAGAATTGACAAAGATAAACGGGGGTGTATTTCTGGTATTTGCAGAGCAGACACTGGCCTGAAGGAAACTAGGTGGACTTGGTTGCTCACCGTTTACACTGGAGGCCAAGAGGCACCGTGGTCAGTGAACAGTGGCTACAGGGGGTCACAGCCTTCATTTAGCAGCACTGCCAAAACAAAGACTCTGTCACACACGCTCCAATCTCACACACACCAGTTACCCATTAAGTCATCAAAGATGGCCACTCAGGCGGAAGTGAGAGCCCTTCGGCCAAGGTGTGCTTTGTGTGTGTGCACTTCTGATGACAATGGGGAACCTAATCTCTCACCTGTGGAGATACAGAAGCACCTCTGGGGCTGTCGGAAAGAAAAGCAAACAACTAATCAATAATCACGGGGCACTGATTACCATCTATCCTTAATGACTGGGTTTAGATCAGCTTCCACTGCACTTCTACAGCCTCATGGTGTTCCTGCTACTAATATTGTCACAATACTGAAATTTCAAACTCTATTTTGAAGGTAGGTTAGGGCTCGATGCTGGACAGCAATGTGAACATAATATACAGTTAAAAATACCAAATAATAGTAACTTGTGTGATTTTTTTCAGCGTCAACACTTGTTCTAATTAGTTAAGTTAAAATATGTGTTAAGTAATGAGAAGCATCTGCATCTTGATTATTTATATACTATAACTAATTTGACTTGTCTGTTGCAGCAATCAAGCATGCAATAAGCATTGTAGTAATGCAGGGTGATGGGTCATTGCATATTATAATAAACTGACCCTTAAATTGACCTCAGAGCGTTCCGATAACAGGGAAGCAATTGATGCTCTGTCACATAAAATTGGGTCATGGAAATGTTCTTAAATAGGGTACTCATTCCCAGACTGTACTTATACTAACAGTGTGAACACAAACACAATACATTAGGACATGACTGACAAGCAGACAAATCAATCAAAACGGATTGTGGCAGTCAAACAGAATGTAGGACAGATTGGCTGGCCAGGCTAATGCTCAGCACTGCTGGAAAAAAAACTAAACATAGCAGAGTGAGAACCTACTAACTTCAGGTCATACTGAAAGCATCATTACAAATGATTTTGAAAGGTTTTCAGGTGAGCTGTGACAAGTGACAACACAATCCCATTCTCATTATCTCCAGCCTCTGATTGACAAAATGGTGCCCACTAACAGGAAAAAGTCATCAATACCTACAGCAATAAGTGATATGAATGTCTAAACAATATATAATTATGTTGTAAAAATAATCTTTGCAAACATCTTGCATATGCAGAAATTACACCCAAGCAAAAATAGCCTCATACAAAACAATCCAGTAGTATCTGTTGTGTTTAACTCTGTAGTAGACAGTGACTCAGAGCACAAGCATTTTAAATCAGGTTTTCCTTGTGAGCAATCATTGTAACAGCACAGTCATAACCCGCGGGCTGGTCCATCCTTTGATAAACCAGGAGCGACCGTTGGCTGTTATTTTGACGTCATAACGGCACTTCTGTTGCAGGAAACACCACTTCCCTCCAGCATCACCAGGGGAGGGGCCCTTGCACTGACTAAACAGGATGAAGTCACGCCTTATCATGGCACCGCATCAAGCCCAGCACACAAACACCCGGAGCTCTGGGCTGTTTGGGCAAAGCGGACAGTACAGCTTGTTCTAAGGGAGGAATGCTCACACAGCAGTGTCTGAAGTAGTAAGGGAAACACAACTAACATTTTAAAACAAAGTCAGTGACCCAGATGCTGGGGCAAATGATTAAGGAAATATATACAAGAATATATTCAGGAATGAAGATTTTGTTCACATGCACATTTTATACTCAGGGTACATTTAAGACACCATAGCCAAAGAAAAAAAGAAAAAATACTGGTCATGGTATTAACATAATTTCATTCATTTCAAATTGGGTGTGTGATTGTTCCAATTGTAATTCTGATTTGATTGTGAAATCCTTAAAATACAGGGTTGGGACATCCACAAGTCTCACCTCTTTCTTTCTCTCAAGTTTCAACACCACCCCTAGATATTAATTACTGTCCAATATTTTATTCAGAAATGGTGACTCAACTTGTAGGCACATACCAAGCATACCCCTTTTTGTGTACCATCATACCAGCTGAGTGTCCCGGGCCTGTGAGAGCTTGTGTCGCCCCCAAGTTTGGGACGCTTGTGTCGAGCAAAAGGTATCAAGTCAGACCATTAAAACTTTACATTATGAGATTCTGATGGCATGAAAGGTACCAGCCCTATTGCAGAAATGATCATGACAGTGTTATATGTGATAAACAATTAGCTGGATCATATAAGTCTTTAGAATAGTCTGACGAGGAGTGCCAGCAGATTAGGACATAGGTAGGGTAGATACACATTAAGTCAGCCATAAATTGACATCAAATGGAGCTGTGCAACACAAGCCATGAAAGAAAGAGTAGATTTTGACATATCACCCACCCTTACAACTGAAATATGTGACTATTGGAAACCTTATGGAAATTTGGCTGTGTCCACTGGGCTAATGCTAAGAACAGATGGGACAATGTAATCCGGCCGAGAGGGTTCACACATGGCATATATTCTGTTTAACTGCTGCACTACATTGGATTGAGTCTAGGAAAAAAGAGAGGACAAACAAAGATAGAAATATTAATATGGAAGTCCTTAAATAATAATAATAAGGATAATAAATAAGTACTGGTATAAAATGGTTGCATTGACAGTTAGACCTCTATAAACAGTTTCTGAAATGCACGGAATTCTTGTATTCATTTATCAGTAAATATTTCAGTCTTGTTAATGTAACCGGAGTTTACATTTACATATATTGTAATTGCAACACAAGCCCAAAAAAACACATTGACTGCTTTTAACAAAATCATGCAGCCCTAATTATAATTTAGAATGGTTATTTATGTACTGTAGAGGAGGAAAAAACAAATGATCCTTTATTGGTGATATTAATAGGGTTTAATGTTTTAGATTCCACTGCAGATGAGACAAATGACTTTGCTCCATGTTGTGGGTAAGAAGTCTGAGCTGTTATTTGGAAATGCTGCACTTCTTTCTGAATGGTGTTTGTGGAGCTGTGGAGGTCTGAAGGGCATTCCTCCTAAGGGACCTTCTTTTGGGGCCAAGGACCCCCAGGAGGCAGTGACACTGGCAGGCTTTGACTTGCTGAGGTAGTGTGGGAATGGATAAAGCTCCCTCAATGAGCTCCAGAGAAAACTACAGCCCCAGTGGTCCAGAGCTCCTCCTGGCTCCGCTGACACTTTGAGTTCAAATAACCAGAAGCATAATCTGCACTTTGTAGGACAAGAACAAACAGGATTTATTGAGCTAAATAAGGGCAGATGGGGTTAACCAGCAGCACCCTTCCTCCCCTGCCTCTCCTCTACCTGATGTTGAAGGTTAATGATGAAATATCAGTGGATGTCAGTGGAATACAGATCGGGGGACAATAAGAATAATCATCCCCTTCCATACACAGCACGCAGAATGCTAATTTGTAAAATAAAAATATATATTAGTCTGACACTGATATATTTGAGTAAACAGCCTAATAACTAATAAGGAAAACATCACTATATTTAGTAAGGTGTTGTAGCTTTTGCACTACATCTGTTTTAAAACTTTAGCACTTGGAGTCTTTGAACTCGGCGACTTTCCAATCTCATTGTTGCTTCAATAAATATTGATCATGCACCAAGCATGGAACAATGCATTAACTACTAAAGCCTCAACAAAGTGAAGTGATAGCTCACATTGCCAGGCAGAAAATGTCACAGATTAAAAGCTATTACAAATATCACGGTTATAGTGGTACAGAGTGTTTTGACGCACACCTCATTTGTGAGCTGTGAGTTAGTCTATGAGCTTATCATAATGTAAGACTACAAAATGATGACTGCAGAGTCCTTGCCTTTTGTTCTAGTGTAAAAAGTATAGGAGCTGACAAGCAGTGCTCTTAATAAAATATTGATCAAGATCAAGGTTCAGTTGTTTATAATCACTGATGATCAGCTTGGGTCTAGTAAATGAGGGGTCAGGAGCCAGTCCTGTCAGTAAAAGCATGTGGTTTGGAGCAGAGTTCAGACTTTGGAGGGAAAAACAAACATTTAAGTATTTTAACTAAATAATTAAGTCTGTATTGTTGTACAGCCATATTTTATTTTTGAAAGCCATATTAATATGTTTTCAACTATACAAAATAACTCAGCCCTATGCAACAAAATAACATGCTTATATAAACACACATAACCCCAGAGACAGCATCAGCAAAGAACAGAAAGGGGACTACACAAAGTGAACTTAGATCCTAGACAGTATTGATGAATTGAAACTAAACCACCAGTCAAAACCAAAATGTCTGTTGACCTTGACCTGCTGCAATTGCACAGCGTTTTAAAGATGACATAAGGCTTTACACACTTATTACCACATCGTAGGCAACTATATTGTAGATGTTTTCCTTCCTAAAATAACCTTCATATATGCATCACATGCAAGCAGAGAGACTCCTAAAATAAGCATTTACATGCTGCTGTAAACACAGGAGTCTAGATACCAAACCTATACTTCATCAGAAGGCGAGACCTCGACAAGCTGAAGCACTGCTCCTGTTATGACAAATGCACCAACGGGCTGCAGAAAAAGGTGCAATTTCAGTCAAACGGGTTCCTCATTCATCAGCGGAACTATTTTAGAGTTTTATTTCAGAAAGCACTGTCTATTCTCACTACAAACAGAGATGAAAAAGAATATAGCTAAGAGTGTTGTGATCTGTTGGCAGGTGAAATACTGACTGCTCTCTCTTTTGCTTCACACAGACAACTCCCTTGCTTTATCCATTTTCTTTATCACATGATTTTATTTGCATTTTATTCCAAATGCAAAGCTAACCTCTTAGTGCTTAAGTCCTCCATGCCATGTGAAACAGCCCAGACTCACATTTAGTGTGAATATCATTATCCATTCGCCAATAAAGCCTGTGTCTGTAACAGAAGATCCTAGTTCATTCAAGCCTCTAGAATGTGGGGGGAGTGGGGGAAAGTGACCAGCAATGAGGAGTTTGCATTGTATTACAATTCAAATTAATCATGCAAAGTAATGGGATTACAGTCTTCAGTGCTCTCTGAAGATGTCTCGCAGGCTCACAGGTGAGGAACACCATGAAAAGACAAAGAATAAAGCACTGGTTATCTTCATTAAAAAGACATTTCTCACGACTGTTGACCAGACAAACATTCTTATACAAAACACAACCTCAACTAACTGCCTACAGCTAGTATGAATGTGTGTTAATATGTCTCCTCCCTCCTCTTCATTCCTCCTTCTAAAGTGAAAAGATGCTTTGTTGGCCTTTCCACAGGATGCTTGAAAGACAAATGAATGAGGATTTGAGAGTAACACATTTTGAAGGGTTCACACAATCACAAAACCCACAAAGTCCATGTTTTGTGTACTACCCACGTAAAATCAGAGGTTTAAAGGACACACATAAAGAACAGTATCATGGGCATAACTTTTCTGAACAGAACTATTGACATAAAGGGCAATGCATTATTTCAATTTGAGGCTAATTTAGGTCATCTCATGGCTAAGCCTTAAGTTACTAACAAATCCGTGTGAGTTACCACAGTATGTCATGTTAAATTTTAAATTAAGATAATGAGAATATTTTAAAAATGAGTCTGACACGGGCACACATTTAAACTGCCCATTGCCTCAAGCAAAGCAGGCTCCAAATGCACCAGTCACACACATTCCCATTCACAGCATGCATATTTAAAGCCCCATTGTACTGTAACCTCCCAGTGTGAGTGAGTCGCCGGGCTTCCCAGACTATTGTTATTACATATTAATTCAGTAGGATTGTTTCATTCAGACGAGTCATACAGTTTAACAAACGTCCACACTGGCACCTGGTGTGTGGACCGGTCCAGCTGGTCATATCACTCACCAACTTGGAGCGCGTTGTCCACGCAGCCGCTTTCGAGCAAAGCGATTCCCCGTCGAAAAGGCAGCCGCGTGTCGTCGTCGCTCTCCCCGCTTCTCCCCACATCGTCACCGCATCCGTTAAAAGAAGAGTACATACAGATTTCCCGTTCACTCCTCGGAAAAGACCAGTAAACTATCCGCCTTTGAACAGGCTCTGGTATCCGCTCGAAGCGTTCTTCCACCCGCTGAAAGGGCCACTTCTCCGCCACTCTTCGCGCCGCGATGTCCAGAAGAGTCTCCGGGCTCTTCGTCCTCGGTTCGCCTTGAGAAGACCCGTCGATCCGCGGGGCCCCTCGAAATGCTCCATTGTACCCGTGTCTACAGCAGAGCCGCTTACTCGGGGGCTGCTGCGTGCGCTCCGCCATGATAGTTCCACTTTAACGCGGACGGAGGAAGTCAACGCACCATATGAAGGGGCTGGGGAAGGGAAAGGGTTAGCCACGGTTAGCCACGGTATGTTTAGCCAAATCAACCTTTTAAGGAGAGACGGGGTTGGACCTCTCCGTGCGTGTCAAACCCCTTTGTTGACAAATGAAGTGCTGGGCGTGGCCTGTTCGTCTGGTTCGAGCTAAATGAGGACTAACCTTTTGTAAGGGCAATGAGGCTTTGAAAAGAAGCTTCCCCTGATTACGGCCGCCTGTCTCCTCCCGGTGTAGCTCTACTGGAGCGCCCAGGACATGTTAGAGAAAGAGAGTCCGGGCGAGATGCTTTGTCTCCAGCTGAAGACAGCGGGTAAAGCTCGTGAAAGCCCCAGTGCCGTGGTCTCTGTGGGCGGCGATTGGCCTGTCAACACCGAGGCCTCGTGGTGTGGGGGGAGGGGCGGCGCGCGGAGCACCGCCTCCGTGACGTTTAAATGTCCACAGGAATGTGGTTCTTTTGAACATATCTCATATAGTCGAGCCTAATTTTATAATCGGCATATTTTGCTCACACAGTCACTCTCAAACATAACCATGGCCTGTAAGAATAGTTAACCTAATGTTTATTTAGCTCAGTCTCTCAGCCCAGAGCTGTGTGGTTCTCGGAAAGCGCATTCAAGATCTTGTTGGTGTTCCGTGCTCAACCAAAGCAAAGGCCAAATAATTAATCTTTACGTAATAACCACATTTTATTATTATATTACTGTAAACGCTAGACTTCATGTGTTGCGTTACGTTACAAAAAATAGTAAAGGCCAATGTTTATCTTACATTTAAATAGGAAAAGGAAACTATTTGACTTATAAACGTATGCACCATGCCCTGTTATATTATCGGTCTTCTTTCTTATAGTGCCACCTGCTGCTGCAGGACAGAGCTATCAACAGTCTCATTTCAATCTTCTGCTTCATGCTGAGTAAATGATTCAGACCCTGTGGCTAAAATCTTTACTATTGTCTCATTTTTCCCGCAAACAATTCTGGAGAAGCACCGTAATGAGTGAGCCTTTTCACTCAGCATGAAGGGAGCGGTGGGTGGGCGGCTGGGATGTGCAGGCACATACACACATTCCTAAAAATAAAGCTAGTTTTCATTTATTTAATTTTTCTTCATTTTATAGCAGTATTATTATTCTTATTACATACTTTTTGTAAATAATAATATGATAACAACCTTAACCTTGCCATTTTGCCTTATTACACTATACTTTCGTAGAAATTGTGGATGAAATGTCGGCGAAAAAAAGAATCCTTTAAATTAAGGGCATATTATTAATCTGTAACCTTTCACCATAGCATCTTCACCATGTGCCTATTTAATTTGGGATATGCATAACAACATTTTCGAGTAGTTCTCCTTTAAAGACCATGTTTGTTCTTTGTCTATCTCCCTTTGACTGCATTATTCTTGTTCACAAATCTTTCTAAACACTGACAGCACCCTGGACACTGAAGCATAAAGAATTGTTTAAGACGCCAATTAGCATGATTTCTATGGACGGACTCTGCAGAGGTGAGACGGCTGTGTCAGTGATAATGACACTATGTAACCCCCCAGGAATAATTAGTCCACCATACTCTTCCAACACAAACCATAGCATCCTTTCACACTGCGACTTCATTTGCATCCTCATCAATATGCAGACAATTTCTTAACTCTAATACCCTAACCATTGTGCATAATACACTTTAGTGAGCATAAAAGAGAGCATGACAATTAAAACTTGCATTAATCACAAGATAAGAAGTGCTGGTGATGGAAGTGGTGGGGGTTTGGGCACAAGAAGGAAATTGAAATAGCAGCCACTAAGCCAATGATGCTGTGGGCCTATAGAGCATTAAAATGAGAAGGGCCCATGCAGGTGATGGAGATAAAGAGGCAATACAGATGAGAGCCCTTTGATTTAAGTGCAAATCCTGGTGAGCTGGATGTGGCATCACCACGGGAACAGATGAAGTGTGTGTTTTATCACAAGCATGCCCTTTTTGTGACTGAATTATAATGTTCTATTTTAATATTCTCATACATTAAACGGCAGCCACACATTTATGTCTTACCCAATAAGACAGTCAATGGTCTTTGATTTTCTCCTTTGAAGGACAACCCACTGTATTGATTCTTTACATATGAAGCCATCAGCATTCTCTGGGGGTGTGATCTAACTGTAGGCACTGCACTGTCTGAGGCTTGTTAGACTTTAATCTGAGCTGAGCTAAGAACTGACTTAACTGGAACTACAGATGAGCTGATTTGTGTTTTCCCTCTCAAATAACATTACAGTCACAAGTCATAACAATAATAATAACTACAGCCTCCTGAAAACATGTTGCTTAAATCTATATTATATTTTTCTTGAGTTTTCAGATCTTAAAACTGGCAGTATTTGCTAATGTGTTAACATAGAACTGCCAAACATTCTACCATAGAGATTCATGTTGATCCCCCAGTGCAGAAGAAGGTATAATGTTCAAAAGCATGCCTCAAATTTTAGTACAAAACCCCAAGATGAATTAAGGGAAATTATGTTACTGGTTTCAAGCAATTGAGCATTACCTTGAATAAAGAAACATGTTAGTACAATCCATTAACCCTATGTTTATGCTCAGTAAATATGTTTTTGTTTGCAAAACTAGACCGTATGACAGATGGAATGTAATCACTGAGATAAATCATGAACAACAACCAACCTACCTTGATTTACAAAATGTTGTGTGTATGAGCATTCAGTTTATCAGATGGACTGGTTTTCAGAAATGGGGCCACTTGCTTTGCAGAGTGTCTTAAGGAACTTTCTTTTCTGATATAGATATAGATGATATGATATAGAACTGAAAGTGAAATTTAAAAAAAATCTCCAGTTTCATTCTCTATCCATCATTGATTAAATATTAAAGTCGTTATTACATTTTATTGTGTCATGTTCTAAAACAGTCATAATGTTCAGTTTTTTGCTGCTCCCCTTCTCAAGGACACATCTGCAGACTCCTGGTTTTCCACATATGACAACACTGGTGCAATACATGTGACTGAGTCCCATCTGATCTGATCCAGTGGATTTGTACTGTTGAAATTGATCCCTGTGGTATCACTACTGAAGGCCAGAGGAGCCAGCGTTCAAAAGAATTAGGAACGGAGAGAAGAAGACAGAGAGAGCTTGTTCTGCCTTTAAATAATACAGCACCATCACAGCAGCAAACAAAAGCATTGGTGTAACCAGGGGCGATACAGGGGATAAAATACAACAGTGTGGAATGCTTAAATTACAGATGAGAGCACACAGCGCATTCATGTTTGCAACCCAAACCTATGGGGCTTTAGAATAAGTATGCAAAAAACTTCCTATGAGAAAATAAAAAACAAGGTTTTAGCCACTGTTTACAGATCTGCAAGGAATTAAATAGTAATAAAAAATAAAACATTTATTTATTTAAGGATCCTTTTAGATCTACTTTACACTGACATTTGGGTGTCACTGTATTTCAATACATTTTTTTCAAGTATTCAAACTATGACCACACACTATGACTGTACCACGCCTTCAGTCACATGTCAGATAGACTGCCTCTGTCTATGTGACCAGCTTTAAGAAATCAAACTCCTTGAATGATTAAATAAAAATAATGTGGAATTAACAGCCATATAGTGTACATTTATTTAGACTCTTCTGGAGTACAAATGGAATGGAAAATATTATTTTGAATGGAATGGAAAATATATCTTTAACACTTACACTTAGATTGTGACCTGAATAATCACAGTTATAGACTAATCAAATAAAAACCATAATAATATTCCTAAATGGCATTTCTGCAAATACCAGATTTAACCACAAGGCTGTATTTCATTTGCACAAAGCAAAAGCAGGGGTCTTCATCTTGTAGTTACCAGTAGCTCTTCACCCTCTTCCAAGTAGCTCGCCAAGGGATTTCTGAATTCTATGTATTGTGAATAACAGGGAAAATTTGATAAATTACCATTGTAAATGAATCATTTTGATACCTAACTTGTTGCACCAATAAATGAATTGAATGAATTTAATGGTTTATGTTTTATAAGCATCTAACTGTTCCCCATCTAAGGCTCACTGTGGCTCTTCTATTTACTCTTTGCTGAAATTGGTGGCTCTCTGGCATTTTTGTTTAGTAAAGCTCAATGGAGGAAAAAAGCTGGAGGCACCTGGTATAAAGAGATATTAAAGAGTTAACCAGAAAGCGAAGTGAAGACAAATTACAGTCAGTACTATTTACAAAAGTTACATTAAGCAGACACACATTCATTTCCTTTTTGCCTCACCTTTTGCACATTTAAATGATTTGGTATAATTTATTTGGAAGGAAATGTCACACAGTTACGTCACATATTATTATTTTATTATATGCTGTTAACACGGCTCCCAATATGGCAAAGGTCCCACCAAAAGGAAGTCCAATGGGGTTTTGTTGTGGTTGCACAGTTACAAAAGAATGCATGAAATAAACTCTAGACTCAATGTTTTATTTGGATCTGCATGTGCTACAGCGCATCTTTAGGTGATAAACTATTAAACAATGTGTTGAGTCTGGTAATTATACCTTTGAGTATATTACAATCATTTCTGTACAGAGCGTTTATCCACTGATCCAAATGTTGGTGGTGCGATTCCTTCTCCCACAGATAAATGG
Organism: Scartelaos histophorus; assembly: GCA_000787155.1. NCBI lineage: Eukaryota > Metazoa > Chordata > Actinopteri > Gobiiformes > Gobiidae > Scartelaos > Scartelaos histophorus. The sequence goes on along the minus strand of KN513105.1, from coordinate 15,624 downwards.
TTAACCTGCTTGTGTCTGCGTATTCTGATGTATGAATGTGTGTGCATGAATGGGTTCCTTGTTGTAACACATTTTGAGATACAGGTTCAGGTGGAAAAGCACTGTATAAAAATGTGAACATTTACCATTTACAGGCATTTTTATATCCTTACTTGTAGTTGGTCCTTCTGATTAAGGTTTTAATTTAACTTAAGATTCTTTTTACTGCATTACATTGAAACACTAGGGCAAACAGAACCTTTGACCCAGATGTTTCGACATTTATATGGCATAATTATGACATCAAGCTTGTTCAAAGTTTCTTTATTGTCATGATTAGAAATCTTTCCTTGCAAAAATACAAAATAACATGCTCTCAAGCAGGGTTACTTATGTAACACATGTCACTTATGTAGGGCATGCAGGGTTACCATGCATGTTTCTGTAAGTACAGCAAAAGGCAACACCGTTTATTTAAAGGTTTATAATGACTTAGACTTCTTTTATATTTTGCTTTTAGCTTGTGTTAGGTTCAGGTTTGTTCATCTTTTAGAAAACCAATGGTTTATGCTGCTCCCAGGGAAATTCTTCTCTGCCAAAATGACCATAACAGGCTGTGGACTGGTAAATGGGTCTCCTTAGACCCAATTCCCTACAAAAAAAAAGTAAACTTACCAACTATATTGGTTTACTATACATTGTATTTAACTTACTTTACAATAACTCCTGGTCTCAGGTCAAAATTCTTCTGTACAATTTGCAGCAGCTCATCCTCATCTCTGGATGATGTGCCATAGTGAAACACAGAGATAGAAAGTGGATGGCTGATACCAATGGCGTATGAGATCTAGCAATAAAAAGTCAGTTTTTATATGACTTTAAATATATTATAAAAATATAACGCTGCAGTATAGTAAACAAACATCACCTGCACAAGAGCCCTTCTGCATAGGCCAGCTTTCACCAATGATTTGGCCACCCAGCGAGCGGCATATGCTCCAGACCGGTCCACTTTTGAATAATCTTTTCCAGAAAAAGCCCCTCCTCCATGCCCACCCCAGCCTCCATATGTGTCCACAATGATTTTACGTCCCGTAAGGCCTGCATCAGCCTGTTTTTCAGTACCATAAATATCACAGGTCAACAGGAACATGCAACTGCACCCTCAAACATTACTTACAGAATACCCACCTGTGGACCACCAAATAGAAACTTTCCACTCGGAAGCAGATGGTAGATGGTCTTCTCATCCAAATATTTGTCAGGAATGACGACTTTCACCACCTTCTCCATAATCTGGTGCCTGATCTCCTCCAGTGTAATGTCAGGACTGTGTTGCACTGAGATAACAACCGTATGAACTCGCTGTGGCTCCATTGCCCCCATGTTGTCTTTATATTCCACAGTTACCTGAAGTAATAATAATAATAATGGATCACTTTTAAATGGCGCTTCACTGGACACTCAAAAACGCTTTACAGAGCATTATTCATTCACTCCACACTCTGTGGATCACTCACGCACACACCACTTTCATACTGGACAATGTGGGTGAAGAGTCTTGCCTAAGGACACAACAACAGTTTTTGCCACCGACGCCCCACTGTGGCCTTGCTTAGCTTCTGAGATCTGACGGGATCAGGCTTTGAGAAGCCGGTATAGCCACATGAGTAGTAGTAACTTTTATAAGCAAACATCCTAAAAAGCTACATTTTTGAGTCACTGGATGCAGCTAACCTGGGATTTGGAGTCAGGTCGTATCCACGGACATTCTCCATTACGGGATAGCTCCCTCAACCTGTAGTTGAGTTTGTGAGCCAGGAGTATGGTCAAAGGCATGCACTCTTCTGTCTCATCAGTGGCATACCCAAACATTAGCCCCTGCAAGACAATGTTGTTAAATATACTAGATATATTTGCTTGTTGCCATTGTTTTTATTCTTGAATATTCTAAACCTGGTCACCAGCTCCAATGTCCTCCTGATCTCTGCCTCCAAAGACACAGTCAGAAATTTCCACACACTGTGGCTCAAGGGCAATCAGGACATTACAAGTCTTGTAGTCAAACCCTGCAGATCAGAGAGGAATCCACAACTAATTCAGGCATAACGTAATGGTTAAGAAAAATGCTAAATGCTGCACCTTTGGCTGAATCATCATAGCCAATCTTCTTAATTGTGTTTCGGACAACAGATTGAAGATCTACAATGGCCTTGGATGTAACTTCACCAACCAATAAAATCATGCCGGTTTTTGCAACACACTCTGTCAGAAAAACATTGCACATTGTGTAAAGTGAAGTGAATGAATAATGCAATATAAACCAGTGTAGAGTGTTCAAAATAACAAATAACATTCCAGGCAACATCTCAATGGAAACAAGCAACAAACTTTAAAACAATACAAAAATATACATACCACAGGCCACTTTAGAGTCGGGGTCTTGACTTAGATATGCATCAAGTACAGCATCACTAATCTGATCACACATTTTATCTGTGAATGAGACATGTTACTAGTAACAATACCTGAAAAAACAGTTTTTTTCATTTCAACCTATATTAATCAACCATTAACCTATAACCTTAAATATGTTATTTTTAAGTAATATCATAATGTTTTGAACATTCCCTGAAGATCAGGAAGACAGGTTAGAATTCTGTGTAGAATTAATTAATTAGAACTAAATTAAAATATTTTATTGCTTGACAGAACATTAAACTTTAAACAGCATTTGGCAGCATTATATCACTCACCTGAATGTCCTTCTCCTACAGACTCTGAGGTGAACAGGAAGTTTTTCCTGTTAGATGTTCTTAGATCCATTGTCTTTAGTTTTGACCTGCACGATTTAAGAATTTCAGTGTGGTTAAGATGCACATGTCAGTTTTTTAAAAACAAGGTATGGACCTCTGTTGTGAAAATTAGCTCTTTTAATTGTGTGCAAGTGTTGTAGAATACTGAAAAATACTAATCTGATTACTGATTATGAATATATGTATCTGTATGTATGTATAGATGTGTACACACACACACACACACACACACACACACACACACACGTATATTTTAAAATTATATATAATAAATAGTTATTTAAAACTGTATACTATTTAGTTTACTTTCAATTGGCCAACACTGTTTGTTACACATTTGAAATTTCTGTTGAGACAAGAATCTTCTATTCAAACACCTCTGAAAAAGCATACAACATGCAACCGACAACTCACAGCAAAACAGGATGAGGAAATAAAGTGGAGTCAGCCAACAGATGACTTCGCCCTTATTGCCTTGCAAATATCTGTGCCTAGCAAACAGCCCTCTGCTCCTGAATATCCGTCCAGCGTACGCCACTCCTCACAGATGATGGTGAGTAGATCTATTATTGACAGTTTTGGTATTGGTATTATAAAACAATCTAACTATATACAACTTCAGACTAGTTGATCAGGAACTGAGACGGCAGAAGTGTTGAGCCTACCATGCGTTTCTTTTTGAGACAGTGATAAAGGGCTGGCCAGTTAATGAATAACATGCAAGGTGCAGCCTTCACTAGACATTTGAACTGATCTTACAGAAAGACTCAGAATAAGCTCCGTGTTCCTTTAACCATGACTTTGATGTAGATTATTTTTGGGTGAACTTTAATGTCGGTTGTGACAGGAACTCAAGTAATGGTGTAATGGTAAGTTTGTCTTTCAATTAGGTTTGTAGTAGTAGCCTACATAAAACCAGGCCAGTTTTGTCTGTGTAAGTCCAAGGCAGCTCAGTGTTTTCTCTGCTCATAGTCTCTTATGCAAACTAACACTTTGTAAGCATTTTTTCAGGAAGTCCGGCATTGTCAGTAACTCTTCTCTTTTATGCTCTGAAACTTCTATATCCTTTAGCACTATTCAAACGATCTGACGTTGGCTCTAAATGTGCAACTTTTAATTTAAAATTGTGTGTGTGATTTTCTAGGCAGACCCAAACGTTCAAACATCTTCTTCTGGCTCCTCTGCTAAACTTGACCATGTACAAGGTCAAGTCAATGAGGTGAAAGTTATACTGAAAGACAATATCAACAAGGTGCTGGAAAGAGGGGACCGATTAGATGATCTCATTGGCAAAACAGACGACCTCCAAGCATCCGTGAGTTGTGCTATTTGTTTGTGACCTTTCTCCTCTGTTGTAAACTAAACCTGCTGATACCACTGCAAGATCTCACTAACCAAGTAGGAAGTTGAAAGATTGTGTAATTTTTTTTATTTTCAGGCCGACTCCTTTCAAAGAACATCTTCTCGAGTTGCCAGGAAATACTGGTGGAAAAATATTAAGATGATGATCCTAATTGGTGTGGTTGTTTTGATCATTGTAATTCTTATCATTTTGTTTGCCACAAAGACGATATAAATCTTAATGATGTTAATTATATTTATCTAAATACTGAGCACTTTTTAATTGTAATGTTGATATGGTAAAAAAAAACAAAACAATTTATTTAAGTTTAAACCCGACTTTTATCCCTTGGCTACTCCATGTGTTTCTTAATTAGGCATTTTAAAGTTGTAAATTAAGCTTAACTGACTTCTGAGTTTTGTTGAGATGTTATTTAAAATGTGTATGACATCCGGCATATTTAATTAAGTTTCGTCCCTGTCCAGAGTTCCCCCTTTGCATAATATCATTGTGCTAATCAAAGAAGGAAGTGTTTTGTCCATACCCTGTGCAGACTCTTGCAATGTGTGCAGGGATCCTACTGTTTTAGCCTCAGTTTAACTGGCTCTGCTTCTTTCCTCGATGTCCCTGCAAGAGGAGCCGGGGTATTTTACCTTTAAAAAAAGCAAGGCGCAAATAATTTGACATGTACAGGCTATTCTAGATGTGGGCAGTAAAATAGCGACATACAAGTAGTGAGCCATATAACTACTCTACTTGATTTGAAGTAAAACACATTGACTGCTCAAGTACTAAGTATTAACACGGGCCAGACAATTGTAGTTATGATTTAAACTTAACATAGAGTTGGGTTTAGGTAGGTAAAGTATTTAATCTGATAGACCGATATTTGCACTTTATGGCCTTAAATTTGGAGGACTGACCCACTGCCTAAAGAATTACCTTTGCATAAAACTTTATTTGGACTTTAACAGCTGGAGCTGTGGCTGAGTTTGTAGAAAATGTACATACATGAGGCCAGGGTTATAGTCCTCGCAGCACAGCTCCACACCCCCGTTTACCCGCGATTATAGCTAAATTAAATCCGCTCCCGCCCGGACCCGTAAATGTTCCACCCGTGACCTGCCCGAGATGAACTTTTAACTCGTCCGTGACGCCGACGCGCCTCAAACCGTGAATCTGCTGCGGAAAACGGCCGCGGTCGCTGCTGAGTGACGTAGGCTAAAGTTTAACTAGTGTAGCCCCCTGTCGGCCCCTGTAGGCTCCTGTAGGCCTACTGAACACACTGTGAAAACACTTTCCTCCATACTAGTGCAGAGACAAAACCAACGGGCGTTATTACAGACTTAACACTAACGGTACAAAAAATGGATTTAAAGTGAATGAGCGCGAGTCTACACAGTGAATAAGGGGCCAGGACTAGGATGGACCATGGGGTGGACCATGGGGTGGACCATGGGGTGGACCATGGGGTGGACCATGGGGTGGACCATGGGGTGGACCATGGGGTGGACCATGGGGTGGACCATGGGGTGGACCATGGGGTCCTGCTCAGCTGGGAGCGCACAACAGGCTCCGGAGGGAGCGCCTGCTCCATGTCACATGACCAAAATAAACGCGACAAAACTTAGTTTGCTTCAACAAATATTAAGTGTTCAGAGGTGTTTTTATATGCATTAAAAGATGTGAATAATAAATGCTGAGTGAATCAGGAGAAGCTACTACAACTACAACACTCCAATCTTGAAAATTGAGAATTTAATATTTCTTTATTTTGTTCATTTTATAAGTCACAAATTGTATATGCTGTATGTTTACTGTTGACTTTATTAAATGCATAATCATAAAGCAACAAAGCTGTATGTGACAAAGCCAGAAGTGTAATACATTTTTCTATGTGCCTCACACCTATGGTTATTATTCACACTTAATTGCGGAAAGCTGATATTGAGCATTATTTATATAAGCACAGAACATAAAGACTTAAGTCAAATGAGACATTGAATACTCAGAGAAGTATTGAAGACGATGAGATAGTACTATTTTTTCATTCAGTCATTGCACTTTACTTGATAACCATCATCTTGGCAAAGGTTCCTTCCGGGGACAGTAGTCACTCAACATACCTATATAAAACAAAAAAAAAACAACACTTGAATAAGAAGAAATATGAAGCAAAAAAGCATAACTTAAAGCTAAACTTAAACTTAATTCATTAGCTAGAAATCCCCATTAATACATAAAAATTTCCATTTGTCAAAGGACACATTAAGGAAAAGCATTACATGCAAATTTCTGGAAATATATTGACACTTCATTTTCTTCTTGTTTTACAAAAGAAAAAAAATAAGAGAAAATTTGTTAGAGTAAAATAATAGAGAAAACTTTTCCATTGCTGTCAGTAACAAAATACAATAATACATGTACAAAAAGCACTTTATCCCCCACCACAGAGGAGTCCAATACGAACCAGGTTTTAAGGACTACAGGCTAAATAAAGAAACAAGCATTTAGGCATTATTAATGCAAGTATTGTAATAATGACAGTATCAACTGGAAAGTCTTGAGAATGGTGAACATAGCCTTTGAAAAGCAAATTGTTATTTTAAAAAATCAAATATAGTAATTACGTGTGGGGGAGTAAGAGCCTGTAAAAAATAACATTACATATGTTTGTTATGTGTACTTTTTACATTAAATACATTAAGAACAATTTGTGGAGAGAATGACGACAAAGCTGGAAGTGTCCCATACTGTTTAGTTTAGAAATGCTGATACAGGATGTTGTAAGACCATACCAAATGGCAGCATTCGAGAGCTCATGCGTCTCAAACCCGGTCCGCACTGAGCGGGCCCTGAGAGTTTCTGGGAGTCAGCTCATGGCCTGCAAGGAAGCTCCGCTGGCAGGTACAAACAAGGTATGTCAGAGTTAGGAGACAACATTTCTTTTTCTGTTACCTTGCACAACTTTGCCATCCATTAATTGTAGTATCAGTTCTTTACCTGTTAACTTTACAATTTAAAAAAAGATGCAAAAAGGCAGCAGAAGGCCAGCTGTGTTAATGATAATCAGCACAACAGTGTAATGTCTATGTTACCACTACTGTAAGTACTTGTGGGTGCTGAGAAAAAGAAATAAAATTACCCCATACCAGTTAATTGTCTATCTTAGCATCAAGCCATCATGGTTTCATAGTTGTACCTACCTACAGTCCTTCTGGGTTTCCCCATCAATACGGCTTGTAAGTGTTCGAGTGACCACCTCGCCTTGGCGACTTGCCGTATCCACCTGACTGACCTTCAAATGTTCACCAAGAAAAACAATATTTCATGTATATTTATAGCCATTTTCTGACAGTTTTTGAGTCAGTTGCCACTTACTGTCATAATCACTGTAGCCACCATAGTAGTTGTTGTAACCAGAATAATCATACCCACTATATCCTCCATAACCATGATTATATCCATAATTTCCATAACCTTGGTTCCAATAGCCGTAATTCTGGTTCCAACTTTGATTAGGACCTACAGTGCAGAAAAAAACAGAATCTATTTCATGATTTACAGATTACAGTGATTAGGATTTCTTATACATTTTTTACACACTATTTAATCCTGATGAAGACATTCAGTCTGTACCTACCACCTCTTCCCCGAGCTCGAGATCCACCTCTGCCGCCCCAGTACTGCTGCTGCTGGTACTGCTCCTTTGACATGGCAGCCTTAACTTCACACTACATAAATGGTTAATTACATATAAGTATAATACAAGAATATTTGTTTTATGAATAGAAGAAAAAAATACCTTGCTTAAACCAATGTTGTGAAACTTTTTCTCCATGATGGTCTTAACTGGCTCATCCTCTTTGAAAGTTATAAAACAAAAACCCCTCCTTTTGTTAGTTTTATTTTCCATGGGAAGTTCAATTGACTCAACCTGTTGATTTGAAACAGTGACTTATGTAAAAGTTATAATAACAATAGTAGCATACATAGCTCAAACACGTAAAATGCATTTGACATACCTCACCAAAAGCCTCAAAGTACTCTCTCACTTTTTCCTCAGGAGTGTCTGGTGAGAGACCTCCAACAAAAATCTTTTTCACAGGTTCTTTGCCCTTCATAGCCTTTGCCTTTTTGGGGTCAATTACTTTTCCGTTTAGTTTATGCTCATTTTGTGAAACCACCTTGAGAAAATAAACAGTAAGAGTAAGCAGTGGATGTTTTTTTGTTTGTTTGTTTCTTTGACATATTGCTCATACCCTCTCAACACTTTGATGATCTTTAAAGAGGACAAAACCAAAGCCCCTTGAGCGACCAGTCACAGGATCAAGCTTCAATGTGCAGTCAAGAACCTCACCAAATTTGGAAAAGTAATCTTTCAGGTCTTTCTTTGTTGTGTCCCAGCTCAGGCCCCCAACAAACATCTTCCTGTAAAGGAAAATAAAAAAGAAATAATTATACAAGTTTTATTTTAAATTAATTTTATAGCACGTCTGTAATTAAACAAATGTTATATAGATACGTTTTATTCAATACTTTGGAACATTTCAGGCAAAGTATTTAAACCCACCATGTTAAGTCAAAGGTTTAAACACACCATCTATTCACAGCTTTTTGTCTTATATAAATATTTAGTTGAGTGTGTCCAAACTTTTGACTGGTTGGATGTCTATGGTGCAAAATAATATTTAGTGCATATCTTGGTCAACAATAAGTATTATCCTTTTATGATAACAGCAAAGAATATCAAGAAGCATAATAAGTACGTTGCATCAGTTTTATTTGTAGGGTGAATGTCAGTAGTGCTTATTGATGGGATTAGCGAGAACAGTCTGTGTTGCTATTCTTCATAGGGTGCAATTAATCGCGTTATAACTGCAAAACAGTCTAATACATCTTTTACTACAGTGGTGCTTCGGTCTAAATCTAGAAATGACAACTATAAAACAGCAAATCATACGCACCCCTCATCCTCTTCGTTTTTACTGGCGTCAATCCTGTACCCTTCGGCCTCTGTCTCACTGCCCATGGTCATTGGATCGTCGCTATTTGCCTCCCCATCCTCCTCCATCCGCATAAGGCTTGAGTCTTCGCTAAATTCGTAGTCCTCTGACATGTTTTGTGTAAAATCTATTTCAAGATAGGCCTGACAATATAAGTACACTACGTCAAAATAACCTACTTATGGCTATCCCGTTAGTTGTCTTTTGGATCAGCAGTGCTAGACAAGACTTCCTTTGGATTTTTCCAATAATATCGCGGTAGTTACGACAACAGCGGTTTCATGTATATAGATATAGAATAAGAATTCAGCGTATTGAGGTTGGCATGTAAAAAGAACTAAATATTTTGATCGTCGCTTTATTTGCATTTATTGCGATGGACCATCCTGCAAGTTGTATCGCCACCTACAGAGTGGGAGTATGTGTCGCTGCAAAAAAACAAAACAAAAAAAACCCCCCCAAAAAAAACAGCGAAATTTGTCTTAGCTTTTCTTTTTATTTTTTAAGAGGGGAAAAATATAAACATTTATTAAAAAAAAAAAAAAAAAGACATACACAAGCACACAAGCGAAAACTATTCCATACTATTCTTACTCTCTTTTCTGTGTGCTCTATCCATAAATCTTTAGCGCCACCTGCTGATTTGGATGCGCAAAACCCGAACATGTGGGCCATTCTCTGCTACACAGTGTCAAGTCAAAGCGCTGCAAATCACCGCTAGACTAGTTTACAGCTCATGCTTTCTCAAGTGAATGTACTTATGATAAACAATATAGGTGATTGATATTTGGTGAGGCTTATTTGATCGTACGGACCGGGCTGACCGTCTGCTACTTTGTTCAACATGTCCGTGTAAAAAGCATCTATCAATGCTAAGCTAGCTAAAGACAGAAAGAAAATGGCTAATGTCTCAATACCAGTAAATACTTGTGCACTATTACTAGATATCGAAGGAACGACTACACCAATTACGTTTGTAAAGGTAAAGTATGTTCTTTTTGTCTTTGTGTGGCGCTGTTACTTTGATTGCGATCGGGTCTTGTTTTGCTGCTCTGCCACTCGCTAACAAAATGTACTTGATTAGCTACTGTTGTCATGCAGGTGGTATAGGATGTGGCTTTTCTTTTTTTCTGCACAAGGGATTGAGCAGAGGTATCTTTTGGTTAATTAAGACCTGATTATTGCTGATTTATTTATTTATTTATTAGGATATACTGTTTCCATACATAAAGGAGCACCTAGAAGATCACCTATCAGCGCACTGGGAAGAGGATGAATGCAAACAAGATGTCCATCTTCTTAAAAAACAGGTAAAACCAGTCCCTCATTATTAATAACAACAACAAAAAACCCCAACATATTTACCAATATCATTCAATTCTTGTCTATTTTGTCAGGTGAACGAAAGCACAAATTAGACTTATTATAGTCCATTTAAAATTGTAACTTGAAATCTACTTTGTAACAAGGGTCATTTACAATTTTGCACAATTGAACTAAGAACTTAAATTGTAATTTATCTTAATTTCACACAAATCAGGCTTAAAATTTCCACAAACTGAATTTCAGTAGTTATGCTTTTTTTAAATAATGTCAAAGTCACCCACCATGGATCTGATGGAGTTGTCAAAACCAGTTAACAGGTGCTGAAAACTGAACAAATATGTTATCATCCTAAATGAAACAGATGAAACAGGTTTAGCACTGGCTATACTTTACAACTCTGACAACTATTTATCTTCCATCCAGCAAACTAACTCTCCAAATGGGAAAGTCCTTTCTCATTCCTACCTTAACCCCTGTATCTCATCTACATCCACTGTTTTACCTTTAGAAAACCTTTACCTTTTTACCTTTAGAAGAAAACAAAAACATACATGCATGCACGCATGCACATACCCACATATACACACTCACAGACACACAGACACATACATACTGGGTGTGTATATGTACGTGTGTAATCTGCATACATTTAACTTGATGTTATAAAACATTTTATTTATACAATATGAATATGATGTTGCTAAACATGTTACACTGTGGTTTCTTTTTGCTTTGTTTGTGAGCTGTCATGATGACCTCACTCAATGCATAGACTCACTACAATACTGTTTAAATACATTTATTAGAATGAACTGACATTCTTTCTGACATT